>JAFVLL020027111.1:21022-34788 GCA_021397915.2 Tor tambroides | reverse complement strand
GCATGAGAACATGATGTGTGATGTCAGAGTGCCATGGCTTGTCGGACACAGCAATTGTAAATCGAAGGGGTGGGGTGGGGTGGGGTGGGGTGGAGGGGGGATATTGGTGAAGGGTCAATTCTGACTTTTTTCTAGCAATTGAGAAAAAAACATCAGAATTGCAAGATGTAAACTCGTAATTCTGAGAAAAAAGGTCAGAATTATGATATAAACTGAAATGACCTTTTTTTTATTTCATGGTGGAAACAAAGAATTGTGAGATGTAAACTGTGTAAATTGTGGGATATAGACTCAGAATGGAGATGTAAACACAGAATTGCAAGTTAACATCTTGTACTTTTTTTGTTTCTGTCATTCAGAATTGCGAGTTTATACTCACAATTCTGAGTTCAATTCTCCCAAGTTGATCAGAATTTCGAATCCAACTCATAATTGCGAGAAAAAGTCACTTTTATATGTCTCACTCAGAAAGCTTCTCATTTGTGTGATCTTTTACAGCCCTACGTGCCCTGTGCCCTGTGGTGCATTTCTTGGTTTAGGCCATATCCACTACCCATTTTGCTGCCAGAGGCGTCCACTGCTGTGGCCAAGCGCACCCCTGAGCATTCACTGGAGAATATGTAAGCGTCTCCTTCAATTAGTCCTGTTTGGTCTTAACACTGCTCCCGGCGTCGGCAAACCCACCACTCTCAGGGGACCCAGTGGTGATATTTTCAAGTGTCAATAAACCTTTACAGCAGACTGGCAAAGAAGCTGCCCCTAATGGACACCAGTCATACTGGAGTTTAAAACTGTGTGAATCTTTATTCATGGCCACTGGAACTTATTATCAGTTGTGATCTTTTAACAACAGTGAATTTGAATGAACTCATGTAACCCATTATCATTATTCAATGTTTTTATTATGTTTTTCAGCATTTATAAGAGTTAAAATATAAGAAAAGCGTAAGTAGAAAGTGGTTTGTAATATCATAATATCATCATTTGCTAATACATTTATTTTTCCACTTTGAATCGTTAATTTTTATGCAAAATAAATCATGAATAATAATAATAACACAAAATTAATAAAACTAAAAATGCTAAATATAAAAAAAAATAATAATACAACTAAAACTGCTAAATATAAAAATGGAAAGTAATTTAAAATACTAATAAAAACTACAATAGTATTTCTTCTTTTAAAATTGCTTACAAAAATGTTTATACAGAGCCCAACACATGATGCATGAGAAAAAAAGACATTTGTGACCACGATTTAACTAAAATGAGTAAAAAAAATTAATACAATGTGGCCATAACTGACATATAAGGAAACAAATTAATCGAACATGACCATGATTTAACTGAAATGAGGGAACAAATTAATAAAATGTGATATATTTGTGTCATATTTGGGGCAGTGCTATTTTAGTATTATTGATATATTATTATAGTTTTTGTTAATAATTTAAATTAGATTTTATTTTTTATATATTTTCTGTCTTTATTTTTATTTTAGTTAAGTTATTTTTTTGTCGTTTATGTTGGATATGTCTAGTGTATAGTGTAGTATATTTATTTTAAAATATTTTAGAACTAGATAAAATAAGCTTACTGTTTTTGTTTTTTTCAGTAATGTTTATTTTATTTCAACTAATGAAAATGTTTTTTATGGTTTTAGTTAATGATAATAATCTCAGTAGGTGCACCATACTTTTGAATGGCTGTCATTTTTCCCACATATGACGTACCATGTTGTAGTAGAGCATCTACCAGCAGGGGCAAACTGATAAAGCAAAACCTTCACAAAGCCAGGGACAGTCTCTCTGGAGTTAACCTGGAATTAAGTTGCTGATGTGAAATCTGGCATGCTATTGCAAGAGAGCAAACGATCCCATCATATGTTGACCGTGACTTGCATATTATGAACATCTGGAGGTTTGTCTGCAGGTCTGTGGTGTGGTGGCACTTAATGATTAGACGTCATTGGGTCAGAAGCCAGTCCTGACCACAGTGTGGTTATTCATTCTTCTGAATTACACCTGTATCTCCAGCGACCTGCAGAGCCCTGCTTTTTTGTTTGCACAGCTGGTTTGCGCTGAAACAGTCCAGGTTAAATAGTGTCTTCAGTTGTCCCTCTAAGATGTGAACCTACGGCCACATGCTTCATTTTAGATGGTGGCACAGTGGTTGCAGGTTCAAATACAGCCTGATCTCTACATCATATTGGCAAAAAGGTGGTTTCCAGTACATTGTAGGTATGCACTTCGTCAGCATGCACACTGCAATTAAAGATATTTTTATTTCTGTCTTTTTTTTTTTTTAGTTAGAATATCTAAAAATCCTTAGAACAAGATATATTTATGTGATATTAAGACAGGTTTTCAAACAGTTCTTGCAAAAATAAATTCTTAATAAATAAATATAAATAAAAATAAAGTCTTACACAGCATTTTTGTGGGGCAAGAAAAAAATAATAATCAATATGAGTTATAATGAATTTTTCTTACTCCATAGACAGATTTTAATAGTTATTTTTAATACATTATTTAAAAAACAAGATTTTATCTCTTATCTTTGCTTCTCTAGTAAAATGTACATGCCAGATATCACTCACTTTAAGTTAAAAACAAATGAAAAGATCTTCCAGTGCAATAAGACAAAATATTAAAAACGCAGTCTCTAAAAATGAGTCTTAATATCTTATGCGTTGTTGATTTCTAGTAAATGTATCTCATTTTGAGAATTTGTAGCTTGAAAACAGGTCAAAAATGACGTATTATCTTTAACTTTAATGAGAGTAAGTCATTTTTAACCTTTTAAAGCATTCTTTACTAAAATAAACATAAGCTTCTAAAAGGGATTTTCGCAGCGAATGCCATAAAAGAACCATTTTTGTTTTCCCATAGAAACTTTCAATGAACAGTTCTCAAAATAACCATTTTTTTCTTAATACAAATAATCTAAAGAAACTTTTTTCCACTTTTTATAGAATTTGAAGCTTGAAAACAAGTCAAAAATGATCTTTAAAGTATCTCTCCAAGTAGCTTTCCATATTCTGTATTGACATTCTCAGAGACTGATTTGTTGTGTCTGCCTTGCAAACAGCTCAACTTGTTTTGGGTGGGCTGGATGGGTGGTAATTCATTTGACTAATTTTGGGTTTAGTGGCTCTTCCAGCACGTGAGACGAGCAGAGGACTCTCATTAGATGAGTGTTAACACCATTCGATGGCTTGATCCCTCATGTATCACATTAGCGCTGAGGTCAGATGATGGTGTGGAGGTATGTATAACTGCTGGTATTACTTCACGTTCCTTGCGGACAATTCAAGAATGCTAGTGTTGTTTATCACATTCTTGGTACATATCGACTAGTAACATAATACGTTATTCCACACGTAGGCAACTTGACAATCCGCAAGTGGCCCCAGACTGAAAATTAGGAGGGTCAGGGTCCAAATTACACTTGGAGAGAAAAGAAAAATGGTTGATTTGTTTCCCGAAGTATATATTTTCCTTTCTCTCTCGCTCAGCTTCACACAAAGTACTCAAGCCTCAGTGTTTCAGACCTGCGTTAAAAGGTATTATTGATTCTATCTAACTAAACCAATGTCCACGTCCCCTAAACATAAATATCGCGTGTTGGCCGGGACGCTTGCGCCGCTCGGCGCTCCTAAGTACCATCTGGCCGCTGCCAAAACAAACAGTAGTAATGAGTACTAGGTCGTGGCTAAGAGGCCGGTCTAAAAGTCGGGGACTTGCCAGCGTGCACACACTGAGGGGCTGTCATAAGCCAAATTAAAAGAGTGACTGTTTCTACCCCCTCATGCTGCTGAAGATGCTGGGAGTCAACGTGGGGGAAAGGGAGGAGGCGTCGTGTTCAACAAGCAGATGTTGTATTTGAGAATCGGCTCTGGGGAGTGAAACCGAGGAAATAACAAGTGAGGATTTATTGCCAGACGGTTTGTTTACGTTAAAAGGACGAGTCGTTCGCGCCAGCCAAGGCGGTATTTGCATAATACATAGAAAATGAGATCCATCTTTGCCACACGCATACCTGTGAAACCTTGCGTTTTAAAAGAAGTATATCGCTCAGGAGCTGGACAGGAGGGTCTGCTGCAGACTCACGACCATCGTCGGTGCAGGAAAAACGCATCTGTAAGAGCGGCATCTGTGCGGGATAGCAGTACGAGTGCTCTGTGACCTCGCTTGGAGAGAACACCAATCTTGGGATATTTTGATGTCAAGTCTGGCTTTCACAGTTCTTCATTTTTAAAAATGGTTGAATGCCATAGCAGAACCTTAATATGAAGAATGTTTGAGTAATCTAAAGAACCTTTTTCCACTCTGAAGAACATTTTGTGCAATAGCAATGTTCCATGGATGTTAAAGGTTCTTCACGGCACCTTTCGGCCTATTTTTAGAAGCACAGAGCAGTGGTTTTTACATAAGACCAATACTGCATTAAATGACATTTGCCTCATCTCTGAGCATTCCCACACAACTAACACTTCAGGCTAATCAAGTGACACAGGGGCGGTTCTAGACCTTTTTTAGGTGGGCTTCAGCCCCCCTATTGGTCGTCTCAACCCCCTAAAACTATCATCCGAACGATCAGGCCAGTGCTGCTTCCTCAAGAAAGTTTATCATTCTTGCTCGTTTATTGGTCTCAATGTGGTACTCACACGCTGTGATAGATTGTTAATGCACACGCACACATTTGAATGAAGCATGCACACACTGAGAGGCACTGCACGGACAGCACGCCAGCCTGGTCTCACGAGAGTGCATTTCAGTGGCACGATTTTCTGTTTCTATTTGGTGTGCTTATGATACGCACCTTCCCCACACCCCTAAACCTAACCATTGTGTCTCATATGCACGGCAAAATCAGTTTCTGCGCATAAATAGCACACCAAATAATAGAAAATCATGCCATTGAAACACACTTTCATGAGATCGGGTCATTCACTTTCGCGTTTTCTCGAGCAAATGTGACCCTGCACCACAAAACCAGTCTTAAGTCGCTGAGGTATTTTTGTAGCAATAGCCAAAAAAACATTATATGGGTCAAAATTATCCATTTTTCTTTTATGCCAAAAATCATTAGGATATTAAGTAAAGATCATGTTCCATGAAGATATTTAGTAAATTTCCTACCGTAAATATATCAAAACTTAATTTCTGATCAGTAATATGCATTGCTAAGAACTTCATTTGGACAAATTTAAAGGCGATTTTTTTTTTTTTTTTTTTTTTTTGCACCCTCAGATTCCAGATTTTCAAATAGTTGTATCTCGGCCAAATATTTTCCTATCCTAAGAAACCATACATCAATGGAAAGCTTATTTATTCATTATTTCAGATGATGTAGAAATCTCAATTTAGAAAAATTGACACTTAAGGTCATTGCACACTGAGTCCGAAATTTTCGCATGCGTTTTTCCATTTTTTCGTATTCCCCATCCTTTCCTATCAAAATGCATGCTATGGATGCGAAAACGCAGAAAATCGAACCTGATCCGCATTTTTTTTGACGGACGAAAGTTTCAGTGTGCAGTATGCAAACAGTGATTGACAACGTGAGGTCGTATTTATTTTTTAACGTGCGAAAATGTCGGACGAAAATTTCGGACTCTGTGTGCAGAGACCTTTATGACTGGTTTTGTGGTCCAGGGTCACAAATAAGCAAAAACACAACATATTATGTCACAATGGCTGTCTTGACGAGTATTCAAGTAATACTAAATATTGGATGGAAAATATTTAATAGAAAATATTGGATGTGTGTCAGTATAACGGATCTATGCATTTCTTAATCAAACAACAAAAGAAAAACATGAGAATCACTCACCAAGTAACTTCTGTAACTTTAATAGGTTGTGTCTAATTACTTCATACAGTAATACAGTTTTCATAAGCACAGTAAAATACTGCTTATTTAGGTCATTTGTATTGTTGTATCCAATGGTCTCTCTGAGGCCTAATCCTTGAACCGCCCCTGAAGTGACATAGCCTATAGGTATATAATTCCTACAGTTACATAAATTAATTTAGTCAAATCTCTGGGATGCTTTTAATTGTATCATTTGAATAGTTATTCAGTTGTTTAGTTAAACTGTCAAAACACACATTTACATAATATTTAATTTAGTATTTTACTTTAATGACACTTTTTCCACATAAACAATAAGATATTATATCAAATATAAATATGCATAATATGCAAAAATAAGATGACACTTGAGGTCATTTTTGAGGTTATTTTTTATTTTATTTAATTTATGTAATTTTAGTGGCAACGTAACATTATTGTAATTCAGTTATCTAATATTTACATTTATATTTCAGCTTCATTTAAAATTATTTTTAACTGTTTTAGTTAACTACAATAACACTGGTGGTGTGGTAAGATGATTATTAATTATGTGCTGTCAGAAATAAATTAGCAAATGTTCCCATTAGTGCGCATTGATAATATATATTGGCTTATATACATGAATGATTCTTTAAATCATAACTTGTTGATAATAGGTGTGCTGTTACTTTACAAGTAATCTGAGATAAAGTTTTGCACAAACAGACAGCACTCGTTTTCTTTAAAAAACAAACAAAAAAATCTAGTTTTAAAGAGCTTTGTTAATAAAATAATGTCATGAAGCATATTTCAATTAATCTAAATGATTGAATGTAATCTTAGGGTCTAGAAGAAGTCCACATTGAGGCTAGTGAAGGAGAAAGAGCTGGGGGCTGTTTCATAAAACAAGTTTACCAAACAAGCCAGACTTATTTCAGTTAGTCTGACTTATTTTGAACCAAATCAAGTGACAATAAGTCAGACTAACTGAAATAAACCTGGCTTATTTGGTAAACCTGTTTTATGAAACAGGCCCCTGATTGACTTCTTGACTGCTTGTTTAACGTCAGGCCGTGAAGCAGATCTGTCTGAAGCATGTCAAACTTCATCTCTCCAAGACGTTTGAAGGAAAACAGGTTGCTTAAAACTCTCTAATGAACATTTAACTGGTGTTCGCTTGTTCCCAACTTGAACACGGTCCAGTAACAACGTTTCTTTTGTTCTGTCCCGTGAAGAAATGCTCCTGCTCCTGATGTCGCTGAATGTCCATGGGCAGGTCAGAAAGGCCCTGATGATGTCAGTTGAGCTGGAGCCAAAAATGCAGAACTGTTTTAATGTGGTTTGTGCGTTTATTGCGCGTGATTACAACAACCATTATGCACATCCACAAAAAATGCTGCCACCCTACGGCTAACGCGCAAACTCATTTCCTCTCCATCCTTCCCCAGTGCAACAATGCCACTGTTTTTGCTGGACGGATCTGCTGGTCAGACGCACTACAGGTGTGAAAAAAGAGGCCTCGGTTTGCCATTCAGTTTGGGCATCATTCATTCTGGAGGTTATTTTTAGTGCTGAAAAGTTCATTGTGGGGCTACGTTTCTGTGGCAGGCCCGTAGAGGTTTTCGAGCCAGCGCTGGATGCTGCTAAGGTCTTATGTGTAAGTGACAGCAATATGAAATGTTTATTAAAGGCTGCTTCCTTTCCTCTTTATTTTTAACTTGAGTTGCTCATCTGTATTCAAATTGTTGACAGCCGTGGTGGGTGTTCCAGACTTTCTGCATAAGGGTGTCTTTTCTGTTCTGTTCTCGAACTTAAACCGGCTTTATATACCTGTTTAAAGTTCAGACACACCTACTGAATCTTTATTATCAATATTACATTCTTTGGATAATAGTAAATCATCAAAGCTATATGGAAGCATGTAAATAAATAAATGCAAATGAATAAATAAATGTTAAATAAATGTTCTCTTATTCAGTTGGTACATGCATCTATTCAGTCAATCAATTGATCAATCAATCAATAGTTTAAAACTATATAATATAAATGACAAAGTATTTACAAAATGTTTTTAATTAAAACCAATATTTTAAAACATTTCATTTAATTAAATATTCTTAAAATGTCGTATGTATATTAGTGATGTCAAACGATTAATCACGATTAATCGCATCCAAAATAAAAGTTTTTGTTTACATACTGTAATATATTCATTCATTCATTCAACTTTCAATATATGTATGTGTACTGTGTATATTTATTATGTATATATAAGTACACACACATGCATGTACATATTTCAAAGAAATGTTATTTTTATATATTAAATGCATTTATTTATAAATTATATGAATATAAATATAGACATGTAAATACATGTAAATATTTTCAAAATATATACTGTATGTGTGTGTGTATTTACATATACATAATAAACATACACAGAACACACACATATTATGCAAACAAAAACTTTTATTTTGGATGCAATTAATCTAATCTTATGAAATAAGATTAATTCTATATGAAATATTATATATATGAAATATGTAAATATATAATAGATAAATATGTAAATATTTATTTACTTTGATTTTATTCAAAGGCTTAGGCAAATACATAAAATGTATACAATTTTAAAATATAACAATGATTATTTATGCCTTTCAATTTTATATATATACACACGCATAAAATATTAAATAAAAATAAACAAATATTTATAAAAAATAACATCTGAAGGAAGTAAAGATTAAAATTTAAAAATACGTGTTTTTTTTTATTTAAATTATTTATTTATTTACATTTGGTACATTTTATGCATTTGAGAATAAGCCTTTACATAAAAAAGTATCAAGTGTGTCCAAACTTTTGTAGTGTTTTGCAAGCTGTAGGCCTACAGTGTTTAGATCACAACAGTTTCAAATTATACCCTTCATGTAGGCCTGTACAAGCTGCTTTCCACTGCTATCTTGACTCATTACCTCTGTAGATGTAATCCCATCATGCATCTGTCTGATGAACTGCGCTCTGCAGTGAAAGAATGTCTCGATAACAGACAAATCACTTTGAATTACTGCTCCAGTCAATGAGGTGTGCTGGTATTAGAGAAGAACACACGGTCAAGAGCAGTGGGCAAAGCTCCTCTTATGCGTCTGACAACAATCTGCCGTCATAGGCTCACGGCGCCTCCCGACCCACCGCATTCAGTTTGTTCAGGCTGGCTTTCTGCAGACTGTGGCAGTGGCTCATGGGAACTCCCTCGCGCATGCCAGCTTTTCCTAGGGCGCTAAAGGTCAGGTTAAGACTGAGTGGAAAATCTGTCGGAGGGGGTCTGTTGCATTTAGGATCAGTTGTTCTTCCTTGGATATTATTACGGAGCGAGTGCTCTCCTGTGTTGGGGAAGGAATCCAGGAAAACACATCGGAATGTGCCATGATAAATTTCATGTGGCACAGCGGTGCCAAAGGGCATAAACTTGAGGACAGCTATATGAGCGTCAAGTGAGGGTTTGAAAAAGTACAGCATCATATATGGTCAAGCTGAAGTAAACCCATCAATGACACACATGTCTTGATTTGGGGCATTTTACAATTATACGAGTCCTCTGTTACTCTAACGACACGATCCAAACAGGATAGTTTATAGTCTCTTTGACATTTTTATGCCTCATCAGGTTCTGCCAGGTATCGAATTAACCAATATTTACGTAAATGATGATCTGTAGGCCTTCGCCGAGAGCTTTTAGCAGTTTTTTCCTAGGTGGTCCATTGGTGTCTGACAACCTGACACCTCCACATACAGTTTTCTGTCTTTCTGGTGACATATGAGTGTTTTTGTCGTCTGGTACGATAACAATAACTGCTAGCGCAGAATTTGTGACAGGCCTGCTCTGGGGGAAAAAAATGTCTTAAAAAGAACAAACTGAGCTTTTGAATTATTTCACGCAAGTAATTTAATAGAAACACTGGAATACATTTAAATTCCAAAGTGGCAGGGAGGTAAAAACTAAAGTGAAATGTTTTTATTACTAACGTTTTACTAACTGGTATGTAAGAAATATATAGCTATGTGAAATGTTGGTCTCTAGATACTGAAGTAACTCAGTCTGTCCAGTTGTTACAGAATACAAAATAATTTATGGTTAATTTAATATAATGCACACAAACAAGATAAATTAATCAAGTGTTAGCAAAAGTATCAATCGGTATCAATCTTCAATAGCTGTATAAGAGCGACCTCGTGTGTTTGCCTTTTGTTTTGCAAGCAACAAATGCTGGGAAGAAAAAAAAACTATAGAAACTATTATTATGACACCGTGCGTTATATTCGTTTATATTTTATAAGAGTTTTTATGGATTTGTGAAACGCTACATTGTTTCATTTAACTAATAAGAGAGACCGGGGCTAGTTGTCACACATTTTCCAGTGAAAACCTTGGCTAGAAAAAAGCGATTATACAAGACTAATACATTGTCAGTGTTATTACACCTAAAAAGGATACAATTTAAAAAGAAATAAAATAAATTAGTTGTACGTTTCACTAAATACCTTTTAGTTCCCGTCGATCTCATCTGAACGCAACGTTAATAGGAACCTTCTAGCAAAGAAGACGCTCTCTCTATCCGGGTTTATTTATCAGTGACACCACAAGCCTGCTAAACCGTACTAGCTTCAGCTTTGTTGATTGTTTTCGTTAGAAATCATAAGGTAAGACTAGGTAGCCTTTTTGTTGCTTTCGTTTGTTTGTATTTCTTGTAGTCTTCAGAGATTAAGTTTGCTGTGCGATAATGGATAGTCATTTCTGACAGGGCTTACGTGCTATACTAATAGATAGAAAGCTATGGATTGCTATTTTGAATGAAGTGAATTATACTTATTTCTAAATGAATCAGAAATAATAACGAAAAGGAACCTTTCACGTATGGTGTTATTTAAAAATCTATACCAGCTGTTTTCAAATTAACAAAAACCCACGGAATGCTAGTTCATGGAAATGAGAAAAACTACATTTTTTTTAAAAAAAAAAAAAAGAGACTAAAACAGATTAAAATAATAGAAATATATAAATATAAAGTAGATAGTACATGTACAGTGCTAAAACGAGTACTTTTTCTAAACTATTTTCCAAAAAAATTTCTGATTTTTAGTTGACATTTCTGATATTAGTTTTTCACAGTATAATTTGGGTCTTTATACAAGAAACTATATAAGTGCTTTTAAATTTGAAGATGGGAGTCCCTTGTACATCATTAAATGTATATGTGGCATCTACAAGTTTGAAAATCTCTGATGTACTGTTAGCTGTTTGAAATGTGTGGCTTCAGTACCCTGTTTTTATTTCAGTGAAATTATTATCTGGACTCATCTTTTTCTAAAATGGAGCCAGCATGTCGAAAAGACAAACAGAAGCAGCAAACACCGACCCGTGGAGACAGAACCAAACAGAAATCAGCCCAGCAGGAACTAAAGCAGAGACAAAGAGCAGAGGTCACATTGCATTTTGCATTTATTTGATCCAGAATACAGTGAAAACAGTACTACTGGGAAATATTATTACCATTTCAAATAACTGTTTTCTATTTGAATTTACTTTAAAATGTAAATTTATTCCTGTGATGCAAAGCATCACTCCAGTCTTCAGTGTCACATGATCCTTCAAAAAAAATATTTTGTAACCGTCTGTACAAAATTGCATGATCAATTACTCATTTACTTGCATTTTTTGACTTAAATAGTTAATGTTCACTTTGTCATTTCTTTCTTTTAAATGTTAGGCATCTTAACATTTTGTTTATTTCCATTTCAATTCATCTCAGTTTGTTTGTTCTCTGTTTTTGGTGTGTTACAGATTTATGCCCTGAACAAAGTCATGACTGAACTTGAACAGCAGCAGTTTGAGGCCTTTTGCAAGCAGATGCAATCACAAGCCGAATGAGAAAAACTCATGTCAGGGCAAACATACACAGGTTAGGGTTATGTCATGATGTTACTCATATGTATTATTGTACACCATTTGATAATCATCCCTTTCAGCCCTTGACATTTAAACCAAAATGTATTCGCTGGAGACTGATGCACACACACACATTACTTGAATCTGAGTGTACAATCACAAAACCAAAAATATCATAATACATTATCAGAGAACCTCCCTGTGAAAAGACATTCACTCACTCAATAGGTCTGTTCAGTTTTATTTTCACTGTCATTGTTAATTGTGATGTTTTATCTGTCATTATTGTCCTGAACAAGTATTACATTATGTATGATTGCACAAAGCTATTTTAGACAATTTGTGACCTGTTGACTGAAGGAAATTAAGATACAGTTGTCACTCTTTTGGTTTATGATTAATTTATTTTGTGACCCGTGACATGCTTTAATAATAGTTAATGTTGTTTTGACCACAAGCGGTTTTTAACAGTTTAGTTTTTCATTTAAATTTGGTTATTAAAAATCATTTCTTGAAAAAAATATAAAACGATTTCCTTCTCTGAGCCTTATTTTCCTGCATCCCATAGTCAGTATACGCTGACATAAGGATCAAGGAATTCTGAAAAACAAAATGCACAAAAAATATTAAGCAGCACAACTTTTTTCAACATTGATAATAATCAGAAATGTTTGTTGAGCAGCAAATCAGCATATTAGAATGATTTCTGAAGGATCATGTGACACTGAAGACTGGAGTAATGATGCTGAAAATTCAGCTTTGCATCACAGGAATAAATTACGTTTTAAAACATATTCAAATAGAAAACGGTTGTAATAATAAACTGTAATAATACTTCAAAATATTACACTTTTACTGCATATTTGATTAAATAAATGCAGCCTTGGTGAGCGTAAGAGATTTCTTTCAAAAACATAAAAAAAATCTCCCCAACCCTAAACTTCTGAATGGTAGTTCAAATACAGTCTTCATCTGACCTGAACTTGTTCGCTTGCAGTCAGATTAAAAAAGCCAAGTCATAGAAATGAAGTATATCATTTGATGAAGGAAGGTCTAAAACAGATCATGTTTTGTCACTCCTTTTTATTTTTTAGTGTGCATGATACAGACCTATTTGGATTGCATAATACATTAGGAGATTATGCTAATTGAAGATCTATTGCATATAGAAACTTCATTAAAAGTGCATTGTTAATGGAAGCTAATTCAATGCATAGCTTGAAGGGGCATATAGAGGTAGTTAGTTGTTGAACAGAAATGGGAACCTCTAAAAAAAAAAAAGATGCTTTTTTTAAGGCCTAGCATTACATGTACACCTTCAGCTGTGCAGTATGTGCAACACTAAAAGCAAGCTGCGAGAAAATGCATCTAGTCTTTTTTAATCAATCATAATTTTGTTTAATTGGTGTTTAGAGATCTATTGTAACAGAGCTTCCAGTCACTCTCACTCCATACCAGCCCTTCCAAAACTTGGTGTCTTGACCGCCATGTTCAAAAGAGATGAAGCGAAGGCCCGGACCATAATCTGTGAATGTGTGGCTCACCTATAACAGAAGTACAAGTTTGCATGAACAAAATTGAGATAGCAGTTTGCATCTCATTCTTTTTTTTAGTGCTGTCAAACGATTAATTGAGATTAATCGCATCCAAAATAAAAGTTTTTGTTTACATAATATGTGTGTACTGTGTGTTACAGTGCCCTCCAAAAGTATTGGAACAGTAAAGACAAAATTGCTCTGTTGGCTGTGGAGTCAAGACATTTACAAATATGATTAAAAGATGAATATGAGACAAAACTACAGAAATGTCACATTTTATTATTGGGTGATTCAACACATAGATGTTTTACCAGCTAAGAAGTTCAGCACATTTATAGTTTCATCCCCCTATCTGATGTGAGCATAAGTATTGGGACAGTTGCCTCACAGGTCTTTCTAAGTGATCAGCTGTGTCCTGTTGCATTAATTCT
>JAFVLL020027111.1:0-20922 GCA_021397915.2 Tor tambroides | reverse complement strand
ATTAAAGGCTGGGAAAAGTATTTCAAAAGATGAGACCAAGAGTCTGGTGATGTCTATGGGTCACAGACTCACTGCTGTGATTGTGCGCAAGGGATAGCTTTTAATCTTTTATATCTGCCTTATGTTCAACTGTCCCAATACTTATGCTCACATCAATGAGTAGGATGACCTCTAAAAGTGCTGTTCTTTTTATTTGGTAAAACATGTATGTGTTGAAACGGCTAATAATAAAATGTGACATTCTGTAGTTTTATTTCATATTCATCTTTTAATCATATTTGCAAATGTCTTGACTCCACAGCCAACAGAGCAATTTTGTCTTTACTGTTCCAATACTTATGGAGGGCACTGTATGTATATATAAATACACACACATGCATGTATACATTTTAGAAAAATATGTTATGTTTATATATTAAATATATTTATATATTGTATAAATTATATGAATATAAATATAGACATGTAAATACACGTAAACATTTTCAAAATATATACTGTATGTGCGTGTATTTATATATATACATAAATATGCACAGTACACACACATATATTCTGTAAAAAAAACTTATGTTTTGGATGGGATTAATCGCGATTAATCCTTTGACAGCACTAGTCTTTTTTTATTTCCCTATTTAGTTCTTAACCTGTAAAACCTGACACACATGCACACACAGTGTTGCAATAAAAATTATTCATCACCCTTGACCTGCAAGGCATTTTGCTGTCGAGAACATTTTATGAAAACAATTCAACAAAGGCATCAGTAAACTATTCGAAAAATTATCATTGCACACTTGAGTGATTCTGATGAAGTAAAGTTGATGAATAATGGGGGAAAAATATAACTGGCTCTAAACATTCATGTACAAAATTATTCGACCCCCATAAAGTCAAATTCAGTGCACAATCTTTTGTTCTTTATAACCTCCAATAAACTCTGTGAGTGCTTTGAAGCTTCTGTCAACTGTCTACTGCAATCTTGGCCCATTCTTTGCTTGAAAAAGCTTCCAGATCACTGATAATCTTTGTTTTTCACATTACCACTGCTTTTTTCAAATTACACCAAATATGTTTATTGAGATATAAATCTTAAGACTGAACAGGCCACTCAAGAACATTCTACAACCGATCCCTGAAACAAGCATAAGTAGATTTGGATGTATATTTTGGATTGCTGTCCTGCAGGAAAGTCAAATCAAGCTTCAGTCTCTGCACTGAAGGCATCACAATTCTTGCCAAAATGGCCTGATACTTCAAAGAATCCATGATGTTCTTCATACAGTTAAGATTTCCATGTCCTCCAGCAGCAAAGCACCCCATAACAAGACTGGTCCACCTCCATGTTTGGAGTTCATGGAAATTGTGTTCTTCTGCTTGTAAGCTTTGCCTTTTTTATACCATACATACTGCTTATCCATGGGTCCAAAAAGTTCCAGTATGGTCACATCACTCCATAAAACATTCTTACAGAACTACACGGGTCTATGCAAAAAAATGATTTTTTGCATGTTCAAATTCGCCTTTTATGTTCTTCTTGGTCAAGAGTGACAACATGAACATATGGCCGCAACGTGAAGGTCATACTTGTCTAGAGTTCTTTTTTATACTCTGCATTGAAATGTTTTTCCTCCTTACATCAGGTCATCTTGCAAGTTTTGGGCTGTACAGTTGCTCTGATCAAAACATTTTATGATATGGTGCTTTTTCTTCAACAACCTCAAGGGTTTTCTGGTACAACACGTTTTAATCTTAGGAATAAGGCTGCCAGCTGTGTCTCGGAAATCTTAATATAGCCATAGACTTTCTGATGTAATAAAACTATTTCTTTTCTATAGTTTTTGTGAGCACTCTGTTGACTACTCAAAGTTTGCACATGCAAGCTCGAACTAATTCTGTTTTCTAATAGAGTTTCTAAAGTCTTAATTTTGTTTTAAGACAATTTTGTCTTCTACCATACAGATAAGCGATCTAAAAATAGCAATGTTGAATAAGGGTTGAATAATTATGACATTGCTGTTTTATTAAAAAAATTCTGGACCTTCAGAAAAACTTGTATTTGTAAAAGTACTACAGTCTAAATAATTTTGTTTGCAATTGTGTGTGTAGATAGATAGATAGATAAAAGATCTGTTTCAAGACATATAATGTATTGCAATACAATGATGATTGAGAGATGAACATATAATCCTTCCTCAAAAGCCTGATGATCATATTTGAATCTCACATTTTAACATGATTTTTCTAATGATGTGTGGATAATCAAACAAACCTAAGTTGCTTCAGTAAGTGCTCATCTTGAAGTATTACAAACAATGTAAAAGTTATTTTTATGTTTACTTTTTAAAAAGTTTTCACAGCAAAAAGATGTGAATCAAAACCTGAAGTTGGAAGTTTTTACAATTATATTAAAGGATGTTTACTTACTAAAAAAAAATCTAAATCAGAAGGCATGTAGTAGATTGTGTACAACAGGTTTTTCAGTAGAGTTTTGATCATTTAGAGACCATGCAAATGTGATACAATAAAACTGGATTCTGCACTCATACCTGTTTCCAAGAGCAGTCGTCACAGTCGGGGTCAAGTGTCACTTTATCTGGCTTAAATTCTTTTATGACCTCTTGGTTTTCATCAAGCAGAGACACAGTGAGCTTATAAATACCTCCACAGTCTGTTCGAAAACAGAACCTACATTCAAAAGAAATGACTGAATGGACAACATGACAAAACAAAACTTGTGCCATTAAGTCCATATCATCAAGGCTTACCAGTCCTCCACATTGACCGCTGGCTGTCCAATATCTAAATTTTCAGGGTCATAACCCTCTGCCAGCAGGTCAATCACTTGTCTTTTCATACACAGGCTGGAACAGAGCAGAAATAGACACT
This sequence comes from Tor tambroides, assembly GCA_021397915.2. NCBI lineage: Eukaryota > Metazoa > Chordata > Actinopteri > Cypriniformes > Cyprinidae > Tor > Tor tambroides. The sequence continues at coordinate 18,033 of JAFVLL020027111.1, read as the reverse complement.
GAAACACACAGATATACAAATGATGAATAAAGCCATGTTGAAACACAAGCAGGGAGAGTGTGAAAGACAGAGGCAAAGATCCTTTTTCACCAAGTTCTTTCAAAGAAAAAACTGACTTATTTTCCCCACCCTCGTCTGTTCGGCTACTATTCATTTCCTTACTCAAAAGAGGTGCAGAAGTATTTAGTGACTGATTCGTCATTGAAAGTGTGTTCGCAGTCCCCCAGCATGTCCTCTGTCCGCCATCGATCGCCTCCATTCTCTATCAGCTCCCAATGTTCCAGACCCTCTGGTGAAGATACAAGTTTTTCAGATATTAATGTGGCTGAAGTGCATTTTACTGCTCTGATCATTTTATTTAACAAAAGGAGAGCTGATGTGATGGCAAATTAGTTCATCTTTAACAATTATTTCATCTAAACGGCATTTGTGTATTATTTTGTGTTTTGCATGCAGTTGACTTAACGACATATTAACTGGATTTATTTTACTTTCAAAAATGCATTTAGCAGTTGCTTATTATCTAAAGTGACTTATAAAAGAAAAGCATAAGCAGTTCGTTACAGAACCAATAATATTTGCAGTATACAGTGCCACATTTATTAAAAAATTAGGTTAGGAATTAAAGAGGTAGATTAGTTATTTTCCCTAAACCTAAAATCATGATGCTGAAAAAAGTACACTGCTGTTCAAAAGTTTGGGGTTGGTTAGATTTTTAAATGTTTGTCTTTTATGTTCACCAAGGCTGTATTTATTTGAAAATATATATCAAAAATACAGAGAAAAAAAAAACTGTGAAATTTTATTACAATTCAAAATAACTATTTTCTATTATAAAATGTAATTTAATCCTGTGATGCAAAGCTGAATTTTCAGCATCATTACTCAAGGTTTCAGTGTCAGGTGTGACATGATCCTTCAGAAATCATTCTAAAATTTGTATAAATAAACATAAACACCATTAACATTGTAAAGGACTATAATGTCACTTCTGATTACTTTTATGCATCTTTGATTATCAAAAATAAATTTCTTTTTTTTTTTAAACACATCTGACCTTTTGAATGGTAGTGTAAATGTCGACTTACCATCTCCATTAGGATTTTTTAAGAGGTTTCCAGGCATTTTGTTGAATATGAGAGATGTCTGCTTTTCCTGTGACTATTCAGAGAGAAATACACCAGATAAAATAGTGTAAACAGTGAAACACTTTCAGTGTACCAGCAGTCATATCCTGAGATCGATTCCTTTTCCTGAATCCTGCAGAGGACTCGAGCGTTTACTCCTTTCAGGATGTTCATCACCAGGGAGCCATTTTGAAAGTATGCATAAATTAAAGCCCATTATCAATGCAATGCTAAAGCTGACATAGTTTCCCAGAAGTATTAACATGAATTATAAGTACATAAATGCTGTCATGTGGTTAATTTCATTCTGGACTGACTTGCCCTGTAGCTCTAGCTTAGCCCTTTGCAGTGAGCTGACTCATGTTTCTTGCTGTACGGCTTGATGTTCAGCATAAGGATGAGCTCTTTGCACACAGATAAAGTAAATGCATCACAGTAAAACACATAAAAAAGCAGCAAATTATATAAATTGTCTAGTACTTACAGTGAGAGGAGTCTCTGAGTCTGTCTCTGAGTCAGTCGAGAGTGTGTTTGGTGATGGCAGGGAGCTTCCTGTAATCTGATCACTGCAGACTTTCTCTGGTTGGCAGAATGAGGCACATGAGTCCTGCATCAGCAGTTGTGTTCACCGCTGACAGTTCTGCACAGCACAGCACATGTGTGTACATCAGCACTAATGTCACTCACTTTACAGAGGAAAACTGCAGCTGACATACAGAAAACAGAGACATTTTATTCTACAACAGCCAACAATATAATTCTTGACGCGTGGACAGAATTGTAAGAATCAACCCTTTAAAAACTTTTTTTTCTATCTGTTATTCTTTTGTTTCTAACTTAATTTTTCAGGATACCAAAATCCTTTACTACGAAGCCCCAACATGCAGAGAAAAAAATTTCATATATATATATATATATATATATATATATATATATATATACACACACACACACACACACACACACACATATATATATATATATATATATATATATACATACATATTTCAAAATTTTTACTTTTTTGTCAAATATATCATCAATTTTTTATATTAGTGCTACCAGCATTACAACATAAATATTGTAACTTATTTGTAACATTTGAACTTTTAATTTAGTGCAATATTTTGTCATTACAACATTTTAGTATACTTTTCTGCAATGCATTTATATTGTATAAGTTCACTGTTATCCCACCGGTCACTATTGTGACCATCAAAATGTTTACTCATTCTAGGACCACACTCAACAAAACTGAATACAGGTGCATCTCAATAAATTAGAATGTCGTGGAAAAGTTCATTTATTTCAGTAATTCAACTCAAATTGTGAAACTTGTGTATTAAATAAATTCAATGCACACAGACTGAAGTAGTTTAAGTCTTTGGTTCTTTTAATTGTGATGATTTTGGCTCACATTTAACAAAAACCCAAATCTAAACAAATTAGAATATGGTAACATGCCAGTCAACTCAAAACATCTACAAAAGGTTCCTGAACCTTCAAAATGGTCTATCAGTTTGGTTCACTAGACTACACAATCATGGGGAAGACTGCTGATCTGACAGTTGTCCAGAAGACAATCATTGACACCCTTCACAAGGAGGGTAAGCCACAAACATTCATTGCCAAAGAAGCTGGCTGTTCACAGAGTGCTGTATCCAAGCATGTTAACAGAAAGTTGAGTGGATGGAAAAAGTGTGGAAGAAAAAGATGCACAACCAACCGAGAGAACCGCAGCCTTATGAGGATTGTCAAGCAAAATCGATTCAAGAATTTGGGTCAACTTCACAAAGAATGGACTGAGGCTTCACAAGGAATGGACTGAGGCATCAAGAGCCAGCACACACAGACCTGTCAAGGAATTTGGCTACAGTTGTCATATTCCTCTTGTTAAGCCTCCTGAACCACAGACAACCACAGAAAACAGTCAGAGGCATCTTACCTGGGCAAGGAGAAGAAGAACTGGATTGTTGCCCAGTGGTCCAAAGTCCTCTTTTCAGATGAGAGCAAGTTTTGTATTTCATTTGAAAACCAAGGTCCTAGAGTCTGGATGAAGGTGGAGAAGCTCATAGCCCAAGTTGCATGAAGTCCAGTGTTAAGTTTCCACAGTCTGTGATGATTTGGGGTGCAATGTAATCTGGTTTTTTGAAAACCAATGTCACTGCACCTGTTTACCAAGACATTTTAGAGCACTTCATGCTTCCTTCTGCTGACCGGCTGACAAGATGCTGATTTCATTTTCCAGCAGGACTTGGCACCTGCCCACACTGCCAAAGGTACCAAAAGCTGGTTCAATGACCATGGTGTTGGTGTGCTTGATTGGCCAGCAAACTCGCCTGACCTGAACCCCATAGAGAATCTATGGGGTATTGTCAAGAGGAAAATGAGAAACAAGAGGCCAAAAAATGCAGATGAGCTGAAGGCCACTGTCAAAGAAACCTGGGCTTCCATACCACCTCAGCAGTGCCACAAACTGATCACCTCCATGCCACGCCGAATTGAGGCAGTAATTAAAGCAAAAGGAGCCCCTACCAAGTATTTAGTACATATACAGTAAATGAACATACTGTCCAGAAGGCCAACAATTCACTAAAAATGTTTTTTATTGGTCTTATGAAGTATTCTAATTTGATGAGATAGTGAATTGGTGGGTTTTTGTTAAATGTGAGCCTAAATCATCACAATTAAAAGAACCAAAGACTTAAACAACTTCAGTCTGTGTGCATTGAATTTATTTAATAAACGAGTTTCGCAATTTGAGTTACAAGTTTGAATTACTGAAATAAATGAACTTTTCCACGACATTCTAATTTATTGAGATGCACCTGTATATGTGAATTCAGATATTTTTACTAGACACCTTAAAGATAATGTGTACCAAAAATCTTTGTCATAGCTTCATGTTAACATACTTTACTATCCATTCGTCTTGGAGCTTTGATGCAGTTATCATCTTCTCAAGGTGCAAACACGAAATAAATTGCTCTGGTCATGTGACAATTTGCAATAATCATGTGAAGCTGTACATATTTAATTGAGACCCTTTTATTTTTTCCATATTTGCAGGAAGTGCACTAAAACATCAGGCAGTACGGTTTTAGAGCTTTATAAATGAAAACCTTTTACACGGTCACCATTAAATGGGTTTTAAACACCTCTGATTGGCCATTTTGTTCATGAAATCAACATATATGTCTGGGATTGGCTACATTGCTGGACGCTGCAAAAACACATTGTAAATAGAAACCTATAACCAGTGGAGAAAATAAAATTGTAAGCCCCACCTTGCAGGTTGATGGGATTGTGTACATGTGAGAAAATATCATACAGCAAAAGTAACACAGAAATTCACCGAATGTGTGGAGGAATTGTGCATGAATTTGCACACCTCTTACAAACCCTCTCCTCATTTCCTGCATTTTTGGACATTTTTTCAACATGACAATGACTATTTACATTCTACCAAGGTGAAAAACCTTCTGTGGGTTAAACAGTATAGATGTGACAATTTTGCCAAGAAAGGTCAGGTAGGGTATAGGCGATTTCGGAGAGGCTAGCAATAGCAAGCTAGCTTTGAAAGCATAAGAACCCACCCTCCCTGCAAATCACTTTCGCCAGCCACTCCTCCTAAACACATGAATGTGCACAGGTAGACCAGAGGCTAACCAATGACACGATGAGAGACAGCGTTGGTGGAGAGCATGCAAAACTGTCAGATTACCTCGTCTCATTCACTAGTGAGAAAACATTACTATATAAAGCCTTTCATTCTCGCTCAGTCTGCAATAGCGTAATGGAGCACGCTGATGATATATCTTGTCTGTGCAAACAGGGTGCGCAGAGGTATGCAAATACATACTTTGACAGGCAGGTAGGACAGCCTATTGTAGTCTTCAGACCGGCGGATATGATTGGACGGACATTTTATGGTCCTACGCCTTCCACAGCCTATATAAATACCTATAAATACATTTAGACCACGTAACTTAGTGATTGCTTTTAGGATGTAAAGAGACTTTCAATCAGCATAACAAAATTGTTTTTGAACCATTTGCTTGGATGGGGTGCTGTAGTGAATTTTGTTTTCGCCAACCTAAGGAGGCGAAACAGTGTAATGATGGGTACTCACATCACAGGTGACGTTATGATTTTGGATCACGTGTCACTTAAGGTGTGGTTAAGAGTACATCACATTAGAAAGATTGGTGGGATACCTAACTTGTAGAACCTTTACTGCATTATCAACACACATGACTGCTTGGGGGCAGTCCTGGCCTAATGGATAGAGAGTTGGACTTGTAACCCAAAGGTCACAGGTTCGAGTCTCAGGTCCGGCAGGAATTGTCAGTGGGGGGAGTGAATAATCAGCGCTCTCTCCTCCTTCAATACCACGACTGAGGTGAGACCCTTGAGCAAGGCACCAAACCCCCAACTGGCATTGGCTGCCCACTGCTCCGGGTGTGTGTTCACTGCTGTGTGTGTGTGCGCACTTGGATGGGTTAAGCGCACAAATTGGTACACTTGGATGGGTTTGCAGAGCACAAATTCTGAGTATGGGTTGCCTCACTTCACTTATCGATAAAAGATAGAGAGTAATCAACAAAAGTAATCAACAACTACTAAATGAATACCATGAATGGGAAAGGAATAAAGTGATTATGTTGGATGTTGCTATGTCAGAGCTACGTTATCTGGAAAGATAAACTGTCACTACTCTGAAACAAGTACGGTGAAGAACCTTATTATGCATCAAACAAATACCTGAAAGCTTATTTGTTATCAACTGCAATCAGCTATATAACATCTAATGTCAACTAGAAAAATCATATACTGATAATACACAACAATGGCAAGGTCTCTGGAAGAGGATTGGATGGGTGATAGTTATGTTCTCTGTGGTTGAGTGAGCAGTCCGGTGGCGGTGACTTCATCCACTGGTTTTGCTGGTAACAATGCAGTGGGGAAAGGAGCAGGAATCCGTTTCGGCAGCCTTGAACACGAAGCGCTGGAGGATGCTGATCTCCTGGAGCACCAAAGGGTCCTAAAATCTGGAACACACAGATGTGGCCCTGGCGTAGGTGCAGAAGGTCCTTAGCCTGGAACATGCAAGCAAAGGTAGCTTGAAGTGAAGGTTTGCTCGCCGCAGCTTAACCTTGTTGCAAATGTCTGTGTGCCTTCTGCCTCTCTGGGCTAGAGACCCAGAATTTGGTCGATCCCCCTTGTCTCTCTAGGATGGAGACTCAGGACATGCTGCATCTGTTGTTGTCTCACTGGACGAAGACTCTGAAGTCTGAACGTAGATTATCTCTTTCCTCACAGGCTGGAGGCTCAGAACGTGGTCATATCTGTGGCTGCCTCGAAGCTGGAGACTCAGAACTTGGTATCTGTTATTGCCTCTTCCCTCACGGGCCCGAGGCTCAGAACGTTGGTGATCTGTTGCTGTTTTCCTGGTAACAGGACTCAGAACTGAGGTTGATCTGCTATTGCCTCACCCTTGCAGACAGGGGACTCAGATTGTAGTTTCTGTTGCTGTCCCTTCCTTCGCAGGACTGAGACTCAGAACAAGGAGTGTCTTTTGGGAAGGTACCTTTATCTCTTTCCAATGAGGAGGAGATTGCAATCTAGCGCTTCTCCATTTCCAGGCTGTGATTGACTGTTTCCATCAGAGTGGGGGGACACGATGTGGCCCACCCTTCTTTCCTCCTGTGGAACTTATTTGCATAGTCCAAACACACATTCAGAAAAGTGTCACTAAAGTTTTACCAATGCATCATTCACTTACCAAACCACAACCAGAATACCTAGTCTGTTGGTGGGTGAAGAACAGAAACTGCATTTTGACCAATGAGAAGTCCTGTCCTTCCTGGGCTTTGTATCAAAGGTCTTCTTCTTGCCCTCTAAGAGGTGTCTGGCTGTTGTCCTGGCATCCTTATCAGATGGCGTTGGACAGGTTGCTTATGTTAGTCCACCAAGATCCAATCAAAATGTAGCAAACCTTTGTCCACTATTGTGGTCAGAGAGGGGCCCTGCCATAAACTGGGCCCTGGAATGTGCTGTCCACTACAGTGCGCTTATTTATTATTATTTATTACTTTCATAAGTGATTTGATTTGCATGTAATTGTGGTATGTGCACCTGCTTGCAAACATTTTCTTTCCATTTGTGTTTTACCTCTACTTTTAGTAATTTAAGAGATTTAATAATAAAAAAGATGTATACACTCTATCAAGTGATTTTTGTTCTTATCTTTGTTTTGTGGTTTATTTATTTAAAATAAATGTCACATGGTTTGATTTTTAAAAAAAATATAATTCCATTCGAAGTGTATATTTCTGGCCTGTAAACTGACCAATAGATGGGTAGTCCATATGAATGCAATGAGGACTTTTATTTTGGCAGATGAGCAGATCTGTCTGTCTGTGTTTCACCCATCACATCTTCATCACATTCGGACATATATCATCACTGTTTTCCATCTCTCCTGCCACTGTCATCGCCTGTTTTTCGATCCAAGATAATTAGCTGCCTTTTTACCGTCGCGTGGTCCACTATCTGTGTTTCAGCAGCAGGTAAACGAGAATAAAACACTATAGACACAAACATCAGTCACAACAATGTTAGCGTGACGGCTAGCCAATTAGCAAGTTCCTGCAGGGGTGGAAAAAAGTGGATAAAGTTTTGTTTAAAGACATTACAGTTCGATCTAGTTGAGGATTTAGTTGTGTAGTCGTGGATATTGATCAGTTGACGTGTTATGAATGATGCAGTGTTATTAAACATAATAGATCAGGTCTGTAGTTACTAGCAGGCTAACAGAGCTCGAGGACTGCCTATCAAAAAGATTAAAAAGGGTAGTTTCTTTAATAAAGTCATCCGGAAACATAATAAACCTTTTAATGAAGTGAAATCACGTATGTGAAGATGAATATATAAAGTAGTCAGAAGAGTTATGTGTTTTTGTAGTTTGTTTAGGTGTGGAGATACCTGACGTGACTCTGTGCATTATATAATCTCATATATCCCTTTTTAAAACTTTAATTTGTCTGACAAGGTTCTTCTATGTAATGACTGATTGAACTGAACAGCTGGTCTAATGTTTTTGAATAATTGTTTGGTTTAGTTAGATGGAATCATAATGTACAATATGCATCAAAACAGGAGAGTAAATCGATTTAATTGTAGTTTGTATGTTATTGTAACGTTATTTTTTATGTTATATCTGTCATTATCTGGTATGTAACGTTAATGTGATCGTAAACTAAAACAGATTATTATTGTTTTTTTTACATTATAGAAATGGACAACAGCTCGACGACTTGTCCATTTGACACACAGGTAAAAGATTTTGATTTTGTCATTGTTTTGTACCCAGTTATGACAGTTTTTATTGTTATTTTAGACTGTCTTTTCAGTGTTTCTGCATGAATATATTTACGATTAATTCTCAATGCACGTAACGTTACAGCTCAAAATAGGCTTCCCTTGTTAAACACTGTACACAATGTACGATCATCAAATCGAAAATATAAAAATACATATCTTATTTCAGTGATTTTACTTATTTACTAGTTTGACATCTTAAAATAAGTAAATTCATCAAAGGAAGGGATAGTGTCATTGTTTTTAACCGATTCCATTAGCAATGGCTGGCTAACTCATTAGATGTGGTTTAGCTTGATTGAATTAAAGAAGATCGGAGTCTTTTTTCTGCTTTTCTTCATCGTTTTCACAATTTCCACAAGGGCTTTAACTCGTTTTCGTTCTCTTTTGGGCTGTTAGTGTTGAGTCAATGTGCATCGAGTTGCTGAAACAAGCCTTTTAACATTCGGTCACGTTTTTTAAAACGTGTGTACATCAAACATGTAGTTTTGTCGATGCAAACGGCGTTTTAGTATAAAAAGCGAATTTACATTGGCGTCGATCGTGTAATTAAATGACGGTGATGTGTCGTTTTGCTCGTTGGTGTCAATATGTCGAATATTTGCACAGTTGACAGAGCCAGTGCGCGATAGCGCATGCGCGGAGATTGCTTTACTCCTCCACTCTCCGGTTGGCAAAGTAAAGCAGAGGCTAGAGATTTATAAGTGTATATTTTAAAATATGTACATATATAAAATATATATTTTCACACACATACACAAATGGAAAAACTATGGAGAAATATAAAACTCTTGATTTAAAGAATAATTTTGTATATACAGAATATAATTCTTTTGGCATTATTTGTTTGTTTCGATTCAATCATGGATAATACAGTTTTGTACCGGGTGTTCTGCTATTAAACATGATTCTTTAATAATTAAGTTGAAATAATGCAGCCTGATAGCTTCAATATAAACACGCATACAGTTTTGTAACACAGTATGACTGTCTTTAAAGGTTTATAAGTTATTGTTGAAAATCAGTTCCCCCTATGGAGAAAATGAATGGTATTTCAATCTCTGGAACCCAACTGTAACTGCAGCTGTAAAAACTCTATAGTGTTCTCTGTTGATTCTCCTATAAACCATTCTAAAACCATTACTGTGTTTGTTTGATCATCGTGACCAATCCAGAACAACAACAGTGACTCAACTAATGGCATGTGCTAGGGGTGGGACTACCTGTTTGTTTGTTTTTGTTTGTTTTTTATTACATTTGGATGACATTATAAGTGACATTATAACGTGATCCTGATTAATTTTGTTCCATGGATTTACACTTTCATACTTTACCCTTGGTTTAAAATGACATGAAGTTCAATAATAATTTAATGAGGCATACATTGCTTCATTTCTGATTGGCTTAACAACATATGGCACTGCAGTTTGGTCATAATCAAATGTTAAAAGTGGCTTTAATCATTTTCACAAGAATAACCTTTTAAACTCATGGCACTAAATAGATAAAAAATATTCACTTTAAAAGATTTATGTCGTTATTGACGCTGTTTTTGTTGCAGGGCTACAGTTCAACATTTAAGCGGAAACGGACAGTGGAAGATTTCAACAAGTTCTGCACTTTTGTGCTCGCATATGCCGGTTATATTCCTTATCCACAGGAGGTGAGTATAATCATGTCTCAGTTATGTAACTGAGAGGTGATTGTGGTAAAAATGCTACTCACTGTGCTTGTACGTTTGATAGAAAGTGCTGTCAGTGTTGCAGGGTGAAGTGGCCTTGCTTTCCTCAAGATCGCTCAACGATCTGACACTTCGACCTCCAGAGGTTCCTATCCTTGGCAGTGGTGTAACACTGGGTGTTCATGGGATTTTTTTCTTTTTTGGTGGCACGCCACTTTTGAGCTGCTTTGCTGCTGATACTCTTGTTTGATCCACAGAAATGGTGGTGGCTCTTATGTCACGGCCGCTGAGAGACATCCCCCCCCCTCCAAAAAAACCTCAGCCCTCCCTCCCAGGGTAAGAGGGCCACTCCAGTCTCCTCCATTCTCATCCCAGACCTTGTTTCTAAGTGCCATTCTTCACAACAGCAGTGTGTGTGCATCCACAAACACTTCAGTTTCAGGTCTTCCCTTTAATGGATCCTTCAAATGGATGGAGGCTAAATCGAGGAAACTCTGTTGCAGGGAAATGCATGAGGGCCGATAATAGCCCCAAGGGTTCCAAAACCCAGTGAGCTGCTTACATAGGGTGCTGCCTTAACTAATATGCGACGCTCAACTCTCAGTTGACGCTGGCATGATGGTTAGATAATAACAAAATGTTGGGTAAAATAGTAAGTTTTGGGTACCAAATAGTAAGTGCAGATGAATGATGATACACTAAGATGGTGGCACCCAAGTAAAAGTATACAGTTAATGATAAACATCAATAAAAAGCATTGGAGAGTCAAACTTCCTATGTTTTATGATAATAAAACCAGTTTATTGGGATAGGAATAGGTGTTTAAAACCCAGGTCAAGTCACCTTTATTTATATAGCACAGTGTACACTGCTGATTGTTTCAAAGAAGCTTAGCTGGAAAATAACGTAATTGATAGAAATGTCATTAAATATGAGACAAATTCAGCTGTAAAGCAGCTCTAAAAAGACAATAGTGTAATCATTCAGCTCAAGTCAGTTCAGTGTTGATTCAGTTCAATATCGGCGTGAAGATAATTAATTATGAAACATTTTCAGATCAAACAATGATTTTGCTATTCTGCTTAAATCAGTTCAATGTTCATTTAATTCAGCCATCAGTAATGGAATAAAACCTAGGATTTTATTATGATTTTTTTTGGTGGTGTTGTGGATTTGGTTTCCATATCATCTGAACATTGGACTTCCAGAAACTTTATGCTTGGAAGTAGGCGATATCTAATAGAAATGTCCCACTGTAGGCTTTTGGTCTGCCATTTTGATTGAATTTTCTTTGAGCTTGTTGCAATGCATTCTGGGAGTGCCTTCTTTGTGAAACTATCTTGTTCTCATAACAGCCTTCACATCAACAGAAGCCTGTTGTCTAAAATGATGTCTATGTAGGCAGCTCACTATGTTTTGGAACAGCTAGTGATTTCATAATATGTGTTTTTACATCCTTTCAGCTTATATAGAGACTGTTTTCAGAAAGATCATTTGATTATGCAGTTCCTCTAATTCAGTCTTACATTATTATTCATTTGCTTACTACTTGCTTTGTTTCCGCAGGCTACTCAGCACAGAGGAGACGTAGCCCTTTATAGCGCACAAATAATGATGGCTTTAATAACAAGGAAACAAACAGTAAATGAGGGTATAAACAAAAGTAAGGGTAGACAGAGATGGACCCGTGAGAAATGCGCCAAAATAATTCACCATTGATGTGGGATCCATGCTTTTCTGAGTTCATTAGTTGTGACCAAGAAAGCTGATTATGGTTTGACAGCAAAATGCGGGGGATGTTTTTAAGTTCTCTGAACATACAGTGGAAGTTCATAAACCTGACATTTGTGTGCCTTATTTTTACAGAGAGCGGTTTCATTGTGCAGACGTTTGCATTTCCGAGGACCAGTCATTTGTTTCTCTTAGGTGGTAGCTCTTAATTTTAGGAGTGACTCTACAAGAGCTTTGCTTGGCACTTTGCTTCTCCTGGTTTGTGATAGTCACTTTTTTACAAGTGACTTTTCATCTTGCATTTTCATCTTGCACCAGTGTGGTCTGCATTTCTTGTCATTATAAATATTGCACCATAATCAGCAGGGTTCGTGGGTGTGGATGATTTTGCGTTTGTTAATTTCACCATAAGACTTCTTGAAACATGCAGTGAAGTTATTTGGTCACTGTTTGTTCATCTTCAGACTTCAGACCGTTGTCTTAATTCAGGAAATTTAGTGAAATAGTGGTTAAATTAGTGTTTTCAATTGCTGTCCACAGGAGGCGCACTTGAGGAGCAGCTCTAGTCCTCCCAACAGCACTGGCAGCACTGCAGACAGCGACGGATGGGACAACCAGAGGCTGGGTTGCGGCCTCTCGTCTCCGGACGAGCCCCCACCCAAAAACCGCAAGAGCTTTGCTGGATTCAAGAGACCCGCGAGTGAGGATTTCGAGCCTCAGAAGCATCTGAAATCAGCAGGTCTTCTGCTGGAGGGTCGAACAAAGGCCGACAAAGTGAAGAAGAAGAAGAAGAAGCTGAGGAAGAGCAAGGATGAGGAATTGAGATCGTTCGCCCCATTTACTCCTCCCAGTGCTGAAGGTAAAATTTCTAATTATGGATATACCATCAAAGAAGAACCGGAAGATTACCTCAGCATCCCTCTACCCACTGACGGCGTGGGTAGCGACGAGCCTATGTGCACTGGCACAAGTTCAGAACCTGCCTTGAGTTCGCCGGCTACTGCAACGTGCAAAGAGGAGCCTGAAGTTGGCCATCCTTGCTGGAACGGTTCTAAAAGTTCAAGTCCAAAGTCAGAGGATGTCGAGAAACCCTTAAATCCTGAAGAAGAGGCAGTAGTCTTGAAGGTCGACGGTTTTTCTGGTAAAAGGATTGTGGTCCGTCAGGGGAAACAAGTGGTGTTTAGAGATGAGGATGGATCGGGGGATGATGAGGACATCATGGTGGATTCAGGTAAGCAGAACCAGTGTTTCCCACACATAGACTTTACCTGGGCGGGCCGCCCAGGTATACTAACGGCCGCCCAAGTATATTTGGTGACACATTTTTGTTTTTATTACTATTATCTCTTACACATTTTTTGAATCCGCCCGAGATAATGAAACCATCCGCGATCGATTAACTAGTGGAAAATCTCCCCTAGCCCTACGTGTTTCGTGCTGCTCGTTCTGTGCGCTCAAGAACGGACACTCCAACAAACGATCTCCAGTGTTTCCCATACGTTGATTTATTTGTGGCGGACCGACACAATATCAACCGCCTGCTGCCATCAGCTCCCGCGTCTCTCTCTCTCACACACACACACACACACTAGCGTGACTTTGGCACAATATTTAGCAACTTTCAGACCCCTTTGGCGGCTTTTTTCCCATAACAGGTACATACTGACAAACCTAGCGACTTTTCTGAAAAAACCTTAGCTATCGTTCAGTTGGAAGATGTCGCCGGTACTGCCCGCGAGCGCGAGGTCTGACTCTGACTCTCCCGGCGCAGTGTCGCCTCTCTCGGTGTCAGTTCTGAGCAGTGAGCGCCAGAGAAACAGCGCTTTCAGTTGGCAGTAACGCAGCAGACTCGTCAATAAATCATTTACAAAACAGCGTTTTCAAGCACCTGTCGGTTACTGACTGTTTGGACTTTTAAATATGAACATAATTTGTCTGTTAATATGCGCAGAGTTTGTTACTCAGACGCGAGCAGTGCGCTGAATGAGACAAAACAGTAATATATCCAAAACCACCGCATATAGTCACTTTTTAGTGTAAGTTAGATGTATGATTTAATCAGACGATGTCGCGATTAGAAATCAGGATTTAAGGAGTAGCCTATAGTGAGAGCGATTCCTGGTTAACGTATTAATGGGTCGTGTTTACTGTTTATACTTGTTTTATGTATTACAACATAAAATATCATGTGAACAGCTTTATTGGGCATTCAGTTGTATTACTGTATGTGACATTTCATAGAGTAGAACAAAGTGCCAAAACTTGTCTGAACGCAAACATGATGCGATGACATCATAAATATGCAAATTAATTTGTGACGTCACTTGCCGCCACAAGTCTCACAAAATCCTGTGGGAAACACTGAGAACGTTTCAGGCCGAAGTATATTCACGGCGAAGTTACGTTTTTGCCCTCGACAAGTGTATGGAAGATCGTTTCTGCCAGTGAATAAAAATGACTTTTTATCTCACAATTCTGACTTTTTTTTGCACAATTGCAAGTTTACATCTTGCAAGTTTGCAAGTTTTTCTCAGAATCGCGAGATATAAAGTTGCATTTGCATATTATAAAGTCAGAGTCCCAGGAGTCATCATCTGCAAAGAGTCTCGCAATTGTGAGATAAAAAGTCACGATTACCTTTTTCAATTTTTTTATTCATTGGCTCAAACAGACTTCCATACCGGTGGCAATTTGAACTGTTTAACAGCTGGAGCCAACTTTTCTGGAAAATTTGACTAGGCAAGCTGTATGGAAGCTTGTATCTGCCATGAAATAATAAAGTAATTGTGATCTCACAGTTATGACATTTTTCGCGCAATTGCAAGTTTATATCTGAAGTTTGTCGTTTAGCTCGACTTTTTTTAAAAATCAAAATTACGAGTTAAACACAGTTGACCTATCGGTAAGCCCTTCCCCTCGAACGCAGACTAGCCAATGGCAGTCGAGTATCAGTTGCACGGGGAGCGGAACTCGAACATCTTTAGGTTTCAGCGCCATAGAGAAACATTGGAAGATCTGACGCTCACATCGATTTTAATGGGGTTTATGCTTTCAAAAATGGAAAAACGATGTGCCTGGGGTACTTGGGATACACTGATTTCAGGTATCCTGAGAGGATGGGCAATAGAATTAATTTTATTCTATTTCCTAAACCCAAACAAAACAGAGCAAAATGTCCCTAAGCATTCACACCCAAAGTCAGAATTGCGAGATATAAAGTTACAATTCTGAGAAATAGTCCCAGGAGTAATCATCTGCAAAGTGTCTAGATTGAAGGTGTTTACCAGCTGGATCCAACTTTTCTGGAAAGTTTGGCCATGAAATAAAAAAAAAAAATGCGATCTCACGGTTATGACAATTTGCGAGTTCATATCTCGAATTTATAACCTTTTTTTTTCTCTCAGAATTACCAGTGAAACGTAATTGAGTTGAAATCTCGCAGGTGTGTTTTCTTCAGAAAATTTGAATATAAAAAAAGGTAATTGCGACTTTTTATCTTGCAGTTCTGACTTTTTTCTCTTTGAACTGTAAGATATAAACTTGCAAAAAAAGTACGAATTTTTAGATAAAATCGTAATTAGATTTTTTAAAAATTCTTTTTATCCTTTGGAGGAAACAAACCTCCATAGTTTCAAACTCCAAACAAAACTCGTTTTGTCCAGATTTTGTTTGAAATGACGTCACCTCTGTTTGTTCTTCTCTTGAAGTATATCGGGGCCTTTGATTTTGGAGTATGCCATTGTCAAAAGTAGATTGCAATTGTATGTTTAGTTGAACTTACCGTCTTTCTCTTTTCAGATGATGACTCCTGGGATCTAGTGACATGTTTCTGCATGAAGCCGTTCGCCGGGAGGGCGATGATCGAATGCAACCAGTGCAACACCTGGATCCACCTCTCATGTGCCAAAATCCGCAAGTCCAACGTTCCCGAGACGTACATCTGCCAGAGGTGCAAAGACTCAAAATTTGACATTCGCCGCTCCAATCGCTCACGAGTGGGCTCTCGAAAACACCTCGACTGATGCCGCTCTTCTCGTTCTGCCCATCCACATGTACAGAAACTCGTAAAATTGTTTTCTAGAAGACGAGACTCAATGAGTTCGGAGGAGGAAGGGCTCGGTGACCTGCTTGCGTCACATTTTTTTGTTTGTTTGTGTTTTTAATATTTCTCACCTTCCTAAATGTTTGCGTCAGGCAATCAATACTAGGATGATGCATTAACTGGAGCAGATTTCTGCCGGACAGAGGGACGGTTGGAGTTGTGGCGGTACACAGCTGAAGGTTATACACAATCGGAGTTGTGTTGGAAAGAAGGGACTGGGTTGTCGGATTGCACTTTTTTTTAAGAACAAAGGGGTAGCTAGAGATTCCCCTTTGTACCCATAGCTTTCAAAAGTATGTCTATTTGTCAAAGTATGTATATTATATGAAATAACCATAAGATATTAGTGTTCAAAGTGTTAAGACTCATCATTTTGTGTGGATCTTTTCTGAGACCCCCAAATGTGTAAGAGCGAAAGAGTTCTGATTGCTGGATAATGTTGAATGAAGTTTTCATCAGCAATCACTGATGATTTCGAGTGAAATAACAGAAACGGTTCTTGCTACATTGTGGTATTTCTTCATTTTTTATTTTATTTTTTTGCCAACAAATTGGTGATAACTAGAGACTATATGTGTCATTTCTTTTTCTTGATTTAGAAATTCTGATCATTTCTGCATTTTCTGCCCTTCATTGAACAAGAAACTTTTTATTTGCATGTTGTAATGATATTTTTGTCATATTCCCCCCAAAATGTTGCATTTTCTGCCCTTCATTGAACAAGAAACTTTTTATTTGCATGTTGTAATGATATTTTTGTCATGTCCCCCCCCCCCACCACCAAGTAGATGTTTAATATGTTATGTAAATTATGTGATAGTCGTTACAGGTTAGGGAAGGGATGGACAACCTTACTGGGTGAATCTCACAAAAACATATCCAGGTCACATTTCACCCCAGCATTTATAAATTTAGTTAATATGGTATTATTAAAAAATATATAACTAACTAACTAACTCTCTCTCTCTACATTCTCAGTGGTGGCTCTATTTATATTGTCATTACTGTAAGAACGAATTTAGCCTTTTCTATTTCGTCATGAAAATAGTAACAATGCAAATTTTGTGGTAAAATATTTCTTGGCCATGTTCTTGTCAGGTTTTTTTGAGATTCACTGTACTGCCAAAGGGAAGAACATTTTTTCCCCCCCGCATATGTTGAAATGCCATGGTTTACTTAGTTGTAGTCATATTTACATTCAAAACACTGTACTAGTATTATTTGGTCTACAAATCATGGGTTTTCAAAACTTGCTGGCGGAGCTTGTATTCGGAGGAATCATTCATAAGGGTGAAATTCTTGTTAACCACTGTGACCGGTTTAACATGGTTTGTTTCTTGAAGACATTTTGTACATTTTTTAAAAAAAATCTCATGTCAGTCTGTTTTCATCTTCAGAATGTACTGTTCTGATTGATGAGATAAACAATTTGGCACCTTTAATATGACTATTTAATATATGTTAGTTTTCCACTTTTAATAGTCTGCATGCCTGACCATAAAACTTTTAACATTTTTAGATTAAGCCATACAAAATTTGGTCCATATATCCAAAGTATTCTCCTAAGTCTTTTTTTTTTCATATAAAAATAAAACTAGTAATGTTGATAGTTCATGAAAATAACTGATAATTTGTGAAATTGGCCCAGTCTTATTTCCTGATGAGTCAGTGGACAGTTTTCAGTGGGTTTTTTTTTAATGCACATTAAAACTGGATATCCTTTAAACTCTTATTTTGGAAACATTTTGTCTTCCTCTCAAAGGACATTTTGGGAAGGTATCATTTGTAGGTCTAGATTGAACAAGCTAGCTTTTCATTGTTTTGTGGAAAAGTGTCACTTGTAAATTGAATTGCTTATGTCGATGCTTTCTTCTTTTTTTTTAAACCATTTATCAAGGGATCATGAAAGATGGTTCTGTACATTTTGTTTTGTACAATCATGTGTTTATGTAGTATGGCTGATATTTCAGGGCTGTTTGTTTGCAAGAAGAACTGCTAAAGTTTGAGTT
>JAFVLL020027110.1:0-17686 GCA_021397915.2 Tor tambroides | reverse complement strand
TGTTGAAATGAAAAATAGCCAAAATGGCATTCATTCAACATGAATTGTTCAGGTAAAGTGAACAAAACTGAAAAATCATTTTTTTGAGTGTATTTCATAAAGGTTTGGTGAAGCTTGAAAGCTCTGTGAGGAGTTACCTATTTCATTGAACGTCTATGTGATTTTTGATTTATTATGTTTTATTGATTAACTGCAAAAATTGTCCAAACAGTAAAAAAGATTCAGTAAGTCAAGTCACATTTATGTGTGTAGTGCTTTTCACTATATGCTTTGTCTCAATGCAGCTTTACAGAAAATCATAATGTTAGTGTGTATAATATCTTAATATCTTCATGCCTTATAGTCACATTTAACAGATTAGAGCTGGGTGATACTATAGTTTACATTTTCCAGCAATACAAGCAATATATATATATATATATATATACATATATACATCCAACTTTATATAAAGAGCTGATCCATAATAGAGTTAATCAGGCAGTTGAGATTTGCTAGACAGTATATAGCACTTTATGTGAGTGTACTGTATGTATCCAGATAAAGTTGGACATCCAACTTTATAAATAGAGCTGTATGATAATACAGTTTTCCTTTTGGATAATATAAACAACACACATCAGCTGAGATTTGCTATAAAATATATATTGCTTTACAAAGTCAGATCATGGGCTGAAGGTTTGTGCTGAGTTTGGTGGAGATTTAGCAAAAATTTGAACCCAATTAGGAGTTTAGAAGAAAAGCCGGCAGTGTCACGGATCCTGTCAACAACCCAGCATCGGACCTTCCAGCACCGGCCACTCGTTCACTGAGTTCACCTGCACCTGCTCACAGTCAACCCCTCACTCTGTGTCTCGCTGATCTTACCTACAGATCTCCACTCTGGACCTAGGACTGGTCTAAGACCGTCTCTAAGCCTGTCTTCTTCCAGCCCTCTTCGTAAAACTTCCCTCTTGGAAAGTTTGGACATTTCCTCTACACCATCAGCCAACATAAACCACCTGACATCCTGCATTGCCGTTCAGTGCTACGTTGCACTTTGTGTTCAATAAATTCATCCATAGCACTACCTGAGTCTCTCCTCGTCTGTCCGTGACAGGTAGCACTTTACTTATGTATAATGCATTATAAAAGTAGTTTTAATGCATTAACTATGCCTTGTAATGCACCTTTTAATGCATTGCACAATCTCATGAATAATTGTAAACACAGTTAATACATTATAATACTTATCAATTCATCGTTACACTATGCATTTTAAATTCAGTTATAATTATTTACGACAAAATATAATGTATTAACCCTTTATAATGCATTATACATAAAGGCATTAAGTGTTACCAAAAATCCTAATAAAGCATGATCAATAACAGATTGACAAAGATGCATTTTTAAAAATTGAAAATGAGTGTAAAAAAGTTTAAAACGTGATTTACGTGAGGTATAAGAGTTCAAAACCTCTGTTCAGTGACTATATATATGACCTCTATTAGCACGAGTTCAGAGTAAGGTCAAAGGTCAGTGTCAGAGCAGCACTGCTGAAGAATGGGAATGTTAATGAGTCAAATCTGATGTGACAAAAGACATAATGGAAAGAAGAGAAAAGCCTTTGTGTCTCACCAAAAAGACAGAAAGCCTGGTGATACGGCACTGATGAATATTAACCTGAACTCACAGACAGGCTGTTTCTCACTAACTAAATCCTTAAATGCTCAAGTCAGTCAGCTGGTTGTGCTGTACAACAGCGTCCAAAGGCAGAGACAGACAGAGACGAATGTGCTTGGAGAGGGTATTGTCTTCTGTTGTGCTCTTTCAGGGTTTCTCTGGGCTTGCAGAAGCAGTCTCTTCCATTTGAGGGATCCGTCAGTGGTTTTAGCCAGTCTCTGAATGTGGGAAGGTGTCAAAGGAGTCTTTTCAGGCTGCGTCTCGGAGGGGAAAGTGAACACCGGCTCTGCTATCTTCCATTGTTGAGGGTATCTTGGGAAAAGAAAGTAGCACACTGGCATTCTGTGCTGTAACTGGTGTCACAACCTGCCTTTGTAAATGAGAGACTTTCTAAAGCCTGAATCTCCCGTTACATTAAAGACAGAAGAGTCCAGAAAGCTGCTGAGGACAGGGAGGGGTCCAGCAGCATCTGAATGGAGCTGCTGCAAAGAGATGTGTATGGTGCCATAAAGACATTAATTAGGCACATGTGCCTCCTATAGAGGATCTCTCTGAAACATTAGCAGACCATTGTCTTGTTCAGGCCTTTGTCTCAACACACGAGACACTGATGCTGGGCTGGCCAAATGGTTGGACTTTATAGTCTTATTCAGCTTTTAACAGAATACAGTTCTTTAATGACTTACTTAATGTGTAGCTGTTTTACTTCTGTTTTCCTTGAATGCAAATGCAAATTTCATTTAAATCAGAAAAGCACAGCGGAATATCCTATGTATTTATAAAACATTTATGATATGACATTAACTAATTTTTAAAAATCAATTTTTAAACATTTTTAACATTCTGTATTATGTTATGCTAAAATAAAACAATATGTTTTTATATATGGTCATAGTTTACTTTCCTAAAAACTGTGTGTACTTCATATTGTTTTTACCTCATATTTTATCTACATCCATGTCCAACACCCTCTCCAATAGTTTCTTAAGTGCTTATATTTTTACTTTAACACATTTATATCTAAAATATATTTTAATGTTAGAAACATATTTACTTCCCTATATATTTAGTAATTTAAAGGTTTAAAGAATAAGTATTTTCAGTCACACTTTATTTTAAGGTCCAATTATCACTAATAACTAAATATATTAACTATGACTTTTGTCTCAATAAACTCCTAATTTACTGCTTTTATTTTGAAATAGACTGTGCTTATACAATATATTTAAAATACTGTATGTTTCAAGTACACTAATATTATATATAACTATATACTAAAATTATTATAGTATTATATACTATAATATCTTGGCCTGGAAAAATAGAGAGACGGGGCTAGTTGTCACATGGGGAAGTTTTGAGTCAACTCCTGAAATGTGTGTCTTCAGTGGCTTTTAATGTTTTTTCTTAAACACTGAACTTCAAATTCAGTCTTAAAATTAGTGAATTAATATTGAAAAAAAAAAAAAAAGAATTCTGTCATCCAAATTAAACAAAACAATTAAATCACACTGGCATTCCCCTCACACACGTGTCATCTATATGATGAAGGTAGATTTAACCCCAAAAGTCAAACTTTTTCTCAGGACAAAGGTATTTTCCATAAATCACAAGTCGGGACAAGTTGCCATGTATTTGTTGTGTAAATGATGTTTTTGTGAATTAAATTTGTACAGTGTGTTATTTATAATATTTGTTGGCCAAAATAATGGTTTATTATTTTTTATGTTGCTGTTTACAATTTAATGCTTTATGAATTGTTTTGTATTGTTTCAGAATTGTTTTAGATTTTTTGATTTTGCTAACTTGAAATAGGGCTGTTTAATGCCAGGTTCCATTGTGACAACTTACCCCATATAGTGTGAAAATGTGCTATTGGAATCATATATTGGGATCGTAAAATGTCAGTGTTTTTCAGTGAACTGTATCGTTTCTTCCTGGGCAGTAATAGTTAAACTAAAAGTCCAACAGAATTTTTGTTATGTGTGTGTGCTGAAAAATTACTTTGTAAGAATAAAACATCCTGAGAAAACCCTGAGAAATCTTCTCTAGAATAAAAAGTGTGACATAAGTTTGCTCTGGCAATTAGAATTTCAATCTACACATCCACTATTTTACAGCAGATGCTGAGAAAATTAACCTTTAAATATCCTTTCCAAGTGCTTGTCATTAAATGCTGAATGTGTTTTGTTGATTGATCTGAGTGAAATGAACAGGTTGCTTCACGCCTCTATCATCTGCAGCTTTGAGGCCTGTCAGATAATCACTCCCAATATAACAACTGCAGCTCTGCGTCTGAGCTCTCATTAACAAATATGACCCTTGTCAGTTGTCCTGAAAGACCGTTTTTGTTTTCAGAGATATGTTTGGCCAAGACTGAGACGCTTTCAATGCAAATCGTACTTGTTATGACAAATCATTTCTGATGGCTAGGCCTAAATTGGCAAGACAATATAAATCTTTTGCAAGAAGAAGCTTGACAATATTTTCCAGGTAAAGTGAAACTTTCTTGTTGGGACCAAGCAGGTGAAGTCTTGCTGCAGGTGACAATCGTTCAGAATCCTGAAAGAGAAACAAGTTTGCACACAATAAAAGCACAGCACACAGGAAGTTACACAGACAGCTTTTGGATTCAGGCCATTAACCCATTCACACTACAATTATAATGCTATTTATTTTTAGAATAGCTTGTAAAAAGCAAACCGACTGCACATTGTCTCATCTCTGCAATTGAAAGCACAAAAGTTTTCAAGGCGATGTGTTGCCAGTGTCGTGTAATTGATGGTTTTTATTCATAATGACTTGCAGCACATCTATTATATGTGAATGGCTGTTGACTCCATCCATTGGCGGTTTAACAGATGTGGCATCCAGGAACTCATAGACAGTTATAGCAGTCGTTCTAAATGCTTAATATGTTCAGGTTGCTGATTGGCTGGTATACAAAAGTCATTGTCTCACACTGTCCACAGCTGTTGCAGAATAAATGTGAAATTCTCTCACAGAAGACACAGTCACATGACACCATACTTGACTATGCAACTTTTACTCCAAATGTGCATCAGCTTACATAGTAATATTTAAATATGTGTTGGATGCTGTCAAAATCTAACTTTGATTATGTGAATGTGGTTTGAATTATCCAATCACAGCAGTCTTTTCAGACACAGTCAAGAGCAAACCAGTCAGGTGTAAAGTGGGTCTAAAAAAACTTTTTAATTTTAATTCAGAAAATAACAAGAGGCAGAATGAGTTAATGTATCTTGGTTGAAGAAACAATCACATTTTATCCATTTGACAGATGCTTTTAGCCAAAGTATTTTTTCGGTAGCACTTTACAATAAGGTTCTATTTGTTAACATTAACTACATTAGTTAATATGAGCTAACAATAAAAAATACTGTTAGCATTATTTAATGGACCTGAGCCAAAATGAACTAACAATAAACAGTTGCTGTAACAAATGTATTGATAAAGCTTTGTTAATGTTAATTAATGCATTATTAACTAATGGGACTCAGTGATGCACCCACTGAGAAACCTGATGAAAGTGCTCTAGTAATTGGCGATTCTATTGTACGGAATGTGAAAATAGAGACACCAGCCACCATAGTCCAATGTTTACCGGGAGCCAGAGCGCCTGACATCTTGGCAAATTTAAAAGTGCTGGCTAATGCTAAACGTAAATTCAGTAAGATTGTTATTCACGTCGGCGCTAATGATGTTCGACTTCGCCAGTCGGAGATCACTAAAAATAATGTTAAAGAGGTGTGTGAACTTGCAAGTACGATGTCAGACACTGTAATATGCTCTGGCCCCCTCCCTGCTTACCGTGGCGATGAGATTCATAGCAGACTGTCGTCACTCAATGGCTGGATGTCTAAGTGGTGCCCGCAGAATAACATAGGTTTTATAGACAATTGGACGAGTTTTTGGGGCAGACCTGACCTGTTGAAAAGAGATGGTGTTCATCCCTCCTGGGGTGGTGCCGCTCTTCTCTCTAGAAATATGGCACATAGTCTTAGAGTTTGTACTTGACTAACTGGGGCCCAGGTCAGGAAGCAGACAGACTGGCTAAACTGATCGTCTGCTAGCCGCCTCACGTCACAGAAGTCAGCTAATTCTCAGCACATAGAGACTCTCTCATCTAGATATCACACTATAGAGACTATAGAGATATAGTGTCTGTTTCCTGAACTAGCAAATACAAAAAACGTCCATAATTTAATTGATGTTCAACAAATAAAACACAGATACAATGCAGGTAAACAAATGATAATGAATATTAGATCCCTTTCTACAAAAGCGCTTTTTGTAAATGATATGATCACCTAGATGTGCTCTGTTTGACAGAAACCTGGTTAAAACCAGATGATTACATTATTTTAAATGAGTCCCTCCCCCCCCAAAGGCACTACAGTTTATAGTAATATTTTCAGTATTTCTCAGAGGTCAGGTTTCAAGTATAATTCATCTGAAGTAATTGTGCTTTATATATCATTATCTAGAGCAATAAGTGTTAATGATAAATTCCCTATGACGTTTATACTGGCTACTGTATACAGGCCACAAATACAGACTTTCTCGAAGAATTTGCTGATTTTCTATCTGAGTTAGTGCTGGCTGCAGATAAAGTCTTAATTTTAGCGATTTCAATATCAAATTTGATAATGAAAAGAATACACTGGGATAAGCATTTATAGACATAAACTCTATTGGAGTTAGACAACAAATGTAAGGGCCTACTCATTGTCGTAATCATACTTTTAATACTGATTTAATACCATCACATGGAACTGATGTTAATGCCATTGACATTCTGCAGCAGATTGATGATAACTCAGTTTATTATCTAGTCTTGTGTGTACTCCATATAGCTAAAGCTGCAAACACAACTCCTTATTAAAAATACGGTAGAACCATCTGTGATAAGATGGTCGGTGCAGTGGCCCAACAAACAGCAAAAAAGGCAAAAACTCCAAAAACGTCCGTGGAAAAATTGTTTTTAATTCCACGTGCCACAAATTCCAAGAAGGTGAAACAAGGACCATAGCATTATGTCTATTGTAAATAAAGAGTTTACACAGAGGAAAACAAAAATAAAATAAAAAAAACTAACCACAACTGTTCAAAATACAACTCAATTCATAACAAATATAGGATACACAGTTGGCTACTGGTCCAACAAACACCCCCTCTCCCTTCTTCCAAACATTTCTCTGTTCTCTTATAGGTTTAACCTCCCCCTTCATTTTCAGACTGACCAATCATAACCTCTCATCATTTACTAACTGTACATTATACAAGTTACAGAAGATTTCTAAGCTTACAGACAACACCTTAATAATCATCACCTCTAACAAGTTGTGTGATTACCTTAAAAAGCATCAAACATATAACCATTCATGAAATTTAGGCCTTAATTGACCAACTCCTCCCCTTCAGGGCAACATATAGTCGGCTTCCTGTTTGCGGGCCCCTCCTATTAGGCAGCTCCAGGAAACGGTAAGACAAAAAGACATGAACATTAACATACAAACATTGATTATGCAACTTCACCCTGAATATTTCACTCTGATAATAGTCATCATGGAATGTGCACCTTTCATGTGACTATTACTGGAGTAAACTAACAAAATAAAGTTCTTCCAAAACAGTTTGGTCTGGGTTTTTCTTCAAGTTGAAACATGAGTGCTACAACACACCATCACTTCTACCAAAAGACTGCTTCATAAATAATCTTCCTGACTTGTCTTAATTTTTCAGCATATTCAATAGCTCAGAAAAACTTGATTTTGTAACAAACTATGGACTCCCTCCTTTACAGCACTTTAGACACTGTTGCTCCTTTATGCTTAAAGAAGATTAAGGAAAACAGTCCGACACCGTAGAGCTGCACAATTCTGGATAAATTGAGAGTCACGATTTTTTTTTGTCTCAAATAGAGATCACAATTCTCCAATGATTCTGAACTAAACTAAATAATGTGACAAAATATTAATCACTGCAGTCTACTTAAAAGTGTTTAATCAATTTGCATGAATTATTAAACATTTTAATATATAATACATGCATTTATAATATATTTAATACACAAATATTTCATATTAAAATTATGAAAAAGTGGTTTGAATGAATGATTCAATGACTCACTCATAAATACTTCACTTGTTTCATTACTGGATGAATCAGCATTTTTGAACGAATCTCTTGAATGAATGATTCAATGACAAATACATTTTTAACAGTCACTTGAAATGATGCAATTGACACAAACGTTTTTTTGAAGCGCCAGTTACTTTCAAAAGATGACTTACTCTATTTTGATCATTACCATAGACATCAATGTTTATATCTGAATTATAAACTTTCATCCCAGTATTTCTGTGATAATATGAATGACTGTAAGACAGAAATAATACTGTGCAGTTGAGAAGACTGTTTGTGAAGCTGTTTCTTACATGGTAACTGTCTGCTTTCTATGTCAGCGGCAGTGCGAACACAGATTTGAATGTTCCGGTATGACTTTTTCAAAGGTTTAATAATAGACACGGGCGAATCATTGTCATTTAGAAATTAGATCGCGTGGGTGTTTGAATCGAGATCACGATCGTTAATGATTAATTGTGCAGCTCTACGACATTGTGGTATAATGAGCACAATTGTGCCCTAAAGAGAGCTGCACAGAAAATAGAGCGCAGCTAGAAGAAAAAAAAACTAGAGGTATTTCGTATTGCATGGAGGGAAAGTACTTATCCCTACAGAAAAGCCTTAAAAGCTGCTTTTTTCTCTCTTAGAAGGAAGCAAACACAACCCCAGGCATTTATTCAGTATAGTGGATAAATTAATGAAAAATAAAGCTTCAACAGGTGCAGAAATTTCCCAACAGCAGAGCAGTAATGACTTTATGAATTTCTTTACTTACAAGATTGATTCTATTAGAGATAAAATTATAACTTCTGACATCACTTCTGACAGTCTGCTATAGAGCCCCTGAGGAACAATTCCACTCATTCTCTGCTATAGGACAGGAAGAATTGTATAAAATTGCTAAATCATAAAAACCAAAAATATGTATATTAGTACCTTTACCATATAAGCTCCTAAAACAGGTGTTTCCAGAAGCCATTGATCCTCTTCTGAATATTATTGACTCATCGTTGCCATTAGGATATGTCCCCAAAACCTTCAAACTGGCTGTTACGAAGCCTCTCATTAAAAAAAAAAAAACACAAATTGATCCTAGAGAATTGGTTAAATACAGACCGATCTTGAATCTCCCTTTTCTGACAAAAATACTAGAGAAAGCAGTATCCTCACAACTACTGTATGTTCCTTCTTGGAGAAAAATGGTATCTGTGAGGATTTCCAGTCAGGATTTAGACCGTATAGTACTGAGACTGCTCTCATCAGTCACAAAGGAGCTGCTCTAATCATCTGATCGTGGTTGTATCTCTCTATTAGTGCTACTGGATCTTAGCACTGCATTTGACACTACTGACCACAACATTCTGTTGAATAGACTAGAAAATTATGCATTAGAGGAACTGCAATGGCATGGTTCAAATCATACTTATCTGACCGCCATCAATTCGTAGCAGTGAATGAAGAAGTATCATATCGATCATAAGTGCAGTTACGGAGTACCTCAAGGCTCAGTACTAGGACCGTCGCTTTTCACGCTTTACATGTTACCCTTGGGAGATATCATCAGGAAACATTGTGTTAGCTTTCACTGTTATGCTGATGATACTCAGCTTGCTGATTACTTATAAAGCCCTGAATGGTTTAGCTTATACTTGAGCAAGCTCTTATCGCATTATAAGGTTTTTATACAAGGTCATTTTTGTCACTGATGGAGTTTGGGTTCCTTGACGCTGTCACCTCTGGCTTGCTTAGTTGGGGACACTTAATATTTGGCAATATTGTCGACTTGATTGCACAGACACTATCTGAAGAGAACTGAACTGAGCGATGACATCACTGAATCATCGATGAACTAACTGTAACTGACAAACTGAGTGTTTACTATTGTCCTCTTTTTAGAGCTGTTTTATAGCAGAATTGAATTCTGTTTGCATTATTGACACACTATTTTCTTGTTTAAGACTGTAAAGCTGCTTTGACACAATCTGTATTGTATAAAGCGCTATATAAATAAAGGTGACTTGACCTGACTTGACTATATGATAGTACTGGATTATTACCATATTTAAATGGTACACTATGCCCAAAAGCATGGTAATACTATGTTACTTTTAAGTTAACAAAAATTATATTATATTAATATGCTACTGTAGTCAGAGACAGTAAGACCCCTGATAAAGGGAGTAAGCCGAAGGAGAGAGAGAGAGAGAGAGAGAAAGTCAGAGACAGTAAGTTAACTATTCATAAACTCAGTCCTGAGTTTGTTTTCTCTCATACAGTTGAGAGAAACTCGAAGTGGTGTATTTGAGCTCAGAGCGCTCGTTAGGCAGGTTTGCTGTAATTATGTGAAAAATTATTTTCCCTCGAGGCTTTGAGCCCAACGCAGGCAGGAACTATGTGAACCGGCATGTACTTCCACTGTCACTGCTCATTTTACAGCCTCGCTCGCTCTCTCCTATCACACAAACAACTGTGCTGGAGAATTAAAATCTTTAATGAAGATCATTCATTTTTGGTGAATACATATTACATCTATCTATGCACCAGTTACATTGAATAGTTTTGCTGATACATAAATGAAACAATTAAAACTCATAATCATATGTACCTCTCCTTCTGTCAAATATATAATTGTTTTTTAAATATTTGGATTCAGCACAAGAAGTCTAATTTCTCACACTAGATAGATGGCAGTGTTTTCTTTGTTCTAGCTCTTGCCTTATGGGTGTGATGAATGCATGATTGATTTCACATTGCATGTTTATTTGACTGTACCAAAAGGACTTAGCCTAGAATTATTATTGTTATCAAGGATTAATTTTTATGTTTTTAAAAACCTGCAAAACTTGCAGCTGTGACTTTCACGTCTCTGTCAGGTTTGCATGATCGTATGTTCATTTTGTAACTTGATCACAGGAGTTTCTTTTCACCCTAATGTGATCTCATTCCCTCACATGAGAAAGAAAGAGATTCTCTCTCTCATCGAGCTTCTAGTGGAATAAAGAGAAATGGCAAGATGAAGATCCTGTCATTTCGACACTATCATCTATTGTTGGAAGTTTTTTTTCAGCCATTTTAATTCAGGTCACGTCTAATACCATAAAATCAGAATATATCAACAGTATTCAGCATATATAGCACTATTCTCTTAATTTCTCTCTTTCTCTATTTCATATGTCATGAGTAAAATCCCACTTGACTCATGTCATGTTTAGATGACGTCATGGATTACGCAGTTAGCCATGTTTCTCGGTTTGAATGTCTCAGTAGTTGCTTGCTTCTTACCATGCTTGTTTTATAGTGTTTGAGTTCTTTGGTCCTGTGGAGACAAGTTCGGAGATCGCCCATAAAGGAAGCCCATATTCTGCTCAATGAGGCAAAGGAGAGAAACATGGCCCTGCAGGTAGCCATTATCCCGCAGGGAAGCCTGGCGCTGCTCGTCCAATATGGAGAAGAACTGATCCTGAAGAATTCATATTACCGATATGAGTGCATTTGCATTCAACTGATATTTTGAGCAGACAATGACTTCTGTCTACAAATCCGCCTCTGGTTGTCCAACTGTCCCAATAAATGTTTCATTAACGTTCAGCAAACTGTGAATTTGTAGTCTGATGACACCAAAGATTTTTATGAAAAATTTCCCAAACCAGTTGTGATTATATAGTTGGTCTGATCGTAGTTTTGGAGACGTTCTGACAGCAAAACCCAACTAGTGTCTGTATTTTTCCAACTATTGTACTTCAACTGATTGTCTGGTCACTTAAACCATCCTCCTCATGTGTGTGAGGACACATGTCCTCTTTCAGATCAGTTGTCTCCTGTTCTCCAAATTTCTTCATAATTGTCCTGATAGTGGCAATGAGCATTTCAATCACTGACCTATTTTCTTATAGCTTTTTCCATAATTTGTGCAGCTTAACAACCTTTTGTTGCACATCATTACTGTATTTTCAGGTCCTTCCTATAGTGATGGATGACTAGGAATTTGTCTTGTGTGTCACCTTAGATTAAGAACCTAGTGAAACAGGAAAACATCCTAATCGCTAATGTGAACTTAAAAACATAGTATTAAACAGATCCTTTTGATTTTTACTCATTAGAATTTGTAGGGGTGCCAATAATTTTGGCACAGATATTTTGGAGGAAAACGTAATTTATTAATTAAAAGTTAGATATTTCTAATATATTTTTCACAGTTTTTTTGTTCATATTTACCAAGGGTGTCAATACTAAAAAAAAAAAAAAAAAAAGGTACACTGGAGAAAAAAAAGAGGGACTTATTTAAAAACCTTTTCTAATTTGTTACAGTTTTTCTCAAATTATATTCATGGTTTGGTTCAAACCTTCAATTTTGATTTAATATTAATCTAAAATATTTACTTTCCCAAAGACAAAAACCTTAAAATAAAGTAAAAAGATTATTCATTATAAAGGCCTATTTAATCAATATGATTTCTTTAGATGTAAGCCTATAGGCTTAATGTAGCTCAATATAATATTTTTTGGCTTTTTACAACTTAACTACAAAAGCTAAATTAGCTATAATATGAAAGTAGAATTTTCACTTATAAAACTAAAACATTTTGTTAGTCAGTGTTCAGTTTAGTTTACTTACTATAAATAAAGAAGACCTTAATGTTTATTGTGATGTATTTTTAAAATATACCTCATATTTTCTATTACGTACTTAAAAATTGTTTCTTTTCATTTTTTTTCTATGGGAAGTGTTATTTGCTTTTAGCCAAACTAAACAAAACAAGTTTAAAATGAAAACCATGATTAGACTAATATAAAAATGCACTTGAAATGACAGTTGTTTCGTGTTTTTCAGTGTAGGACATTTCATAGAGTGTACTGTGTTTGTTCTGTCTTTCTCTTCTGCATTTACATGCATTCATTGAGGAATTTGTCTTGTAAATACCATGTCATCAGAATATTTATCAAAATCCTAACTCAAGTATCACTTTCTTGAGTGTCTTTAGGTATCAGTTGGCTTGTCATGCTCCAGGAAATTCCCATCTTCAAGTAGTTTTGTTGAAATGCCTGGGACCAAATGTGACGAGAAATGAGCCTTCACACCTGAAACACCGCAGAGTAAACTCACATGAAAGACTTGACCAAAATTAAGCGTCTCTATTGAGGTTTCCAAATTAAAAGGAGAGGAAATTCCCTCGCAAATATCACCACTGAGGAAAGCTTGGTCTCTAAATGCATGTTTATGGATGTGGCATTTATCAGGATGAAACTTGTGTCTTTAAGATTTTTTCATGCATTTTACAGCGTCTCTCTGCACTCACTTGCAGTTGTGTAAACAATTATCAGCAGGAAATGTCATAATGTGAAGGATTGTCCACAAAATCTCTTGATGGTAACTTCTTCAAACTGCAGTGTGTAAATTCTGTGCCAATAGCGGCACCAAATGGTATTGCACCATAATGAGGGCATCAAACAGGTTTCCAACACACCTTTCTGCCATTGTTCAGTCTATAGCTGTAGAGACCTACCTGCAAATCTATGAGCAAGTGCACCTAGGGCAAAAACTGCTTTAAACACAAAGAATGTTCACACCAAATGTTGATTTAATTTAGTTAACAGAAGTTAACTGATAAAGAAAATCTATTTATGACATTATTTTTGTTTTAAATGGAGTCTCTTATGCTCATTGAGGCTGTATTTATTTGATCGAAAATACAGAAAAACAGTAATTGTGTGAAATATTATTGCAATTTCTAATACTGGTTTCCTATTTTAATATACTTTAAATGATAATTTATTTCTGTGACGCAGTGCTGAATTTTCAGCATCATTACTCCAGTCTTCAGTGTCACATGAACCTTCAGAAATCATTCTAACAGGCTGATTTGCTGCTCTTTTCTTGATATTATTGGTGTTCATTGTGCTGCTTCATATTTTTGTGCAAACAAAAATCACACACACAAACTCACACTGACCCAAAACTTTTAAATGGTAGTGTTTGTAAAAACTTTAAAGTTGCGTATTTTTAATGAATCACAACCTGGTTACCTGTAAATTCCATAATCTGTTTGGAAGAAAATATCTTCAGGTATCACACATACACACTGCAAACAGCTGAAGAGCAGCAGTCATTGAGTTTCCTTCCACAGGGAGACCAACATCTCAGAAGTCTCTGCTGTGCAAGATAACAAAGCTGAGTGTCAAACGACTCTTATATTTTTGACACAAGGCCAGTGACTGTGAAAGACGCACATGTGGGACTCTTATCAGCGTTTCAGCGCAATCTCATGCCTAACAGGAGCAATGAAGGTGAACTCAATGGAGATCTGCTCTGAGATCAGCACACAGTGTGAGCGAATGAGCTAACGCTACACAGTGATGCAGCTACATTCCATGAGCGTTATGATGTGAAACAGCAAAAGCGCGGGGAAACAATGATCACATTCATCACATTCAGCCGTCATTTTCCTCTCCTTTTATCTCACGCTTTCTCCCTCCCCTTTCATAAGATTTTACCTGCACCTCAACCAAAAGTGGGCCTTTGAAGAAGCAGCGCTGACATCTGACCTCAGTTTGAGCGGCCAAACCTCCCAGCCTGTAATGTCATGTCGTCTAGACGCTTATAGTGGCCTCAAAAAACCACACTTACAAATATCTGAATGTCACTGTATTAGATAACAAAATATCTGTGATTTCTTTTCAAGAAAGGAAAATGTCATGCAAAAACATCTGGCAAAATCATGTTGGGTCATTCCATGTCAAATCAACCAAATTTCAGAAACCTCCCCGGCTCAAATTTTTGATTTTGCTAATATTTTTTTCTGAAGAAATATAAACATGTATAGTGATGAAAGACAAAACATTAAATGTCATGGATGAATATTTACTGAATAATCCACTATTTTGTAGAGGGGGGTCAAAATGGAAGTTTTCAGAGATTCAGTCAAATTACAGGAGGGTAAAAATGACTTCAGAAAGATGGCAGCATCATAATGTTACTTTTACACAGAGATTGGTAGGTCTGTTAGTAAAATCTTTGTTGCAATATGTGTCAATTGTGACCATTCAAAAATAGGAAAAAACACTTTTCAAGTTTTTTCTCTAAAGTTTGCAGGCCTGTAACTCAAGAAGTATTAAAGATATCTTAATGCCCTTTTAGATTTTGGGTCTTAAACTTTTCTTTTGACATCTTTATTTTTAAGGCCCTACATTGCTCAATTCCAGAGATATTGGAATTTCAGTATGGTTCCAGGAGTAAATCGATAAATTGTACAAATTTTCAGTGGTCAAAAATCAAATGTGGGTCACTTGTGGGAATCTAGAGATGTATCTTGTTTCCTTCTGTCAAAATAACTGCATTGAACATACCTGTCTGAGTGCCATAAATATTTGTTTTCCAAAGTTTGCATGTCTCTAACTCAGTAAGTCTTAAAGATATCCCAATATAATTTTAGATTCTAGTTCTTAATAAACGTTTGATTTGGAATCGTCATGTTCAAGGCCCCGTATCATTCAATCCCACAGATACGAGCATCTCAATGAGGCTCCAGTTTGCTGAACATTACCCGTTTTCAGCGCTTGAAAACCAAATGTTGGTCACTTTGTATACAGCTGATACTTACTGTATTTAAAGCAGAATATCTGAAGAATAAGTAATGCTGAAACTAGAAATGTACCTTGTTTCCCTCTATCAAAACAATTGCATAGGACATTTCATATTTTG
This sequence comes from Tor tambroides, assembly GCA_021397915.2. NCBI lineage: Eukaryota > Metazoa > Chordata > Actinopteri > Cypriniformes > Cyprinidae > Tor > Tor tambroides. The sequence goes on along the minus strand of JAFVLL020027110.1, from coordinate 2,172 downwards.
GTTTTCATCACTATACTGTATATGTTTATCTTTTTTCAGAAAAAATCTTAGCAAAATCAAAAATTTGACCCGGGGACAATCAATGACCCTGTTAGGTTTTAAATGATAATACAATATATATTGAAATTAAGACAAAAAACTTGACAAATGTCACTGGAATAAATTCATAGTTAATGTTGTGAACTATGCCAGTGGTTATCTGTTAGGATGCCTGTGTGAACATGAGGAGAACGATTTCTTACATCCACAGTCACCTTGACACCAGGTCATTAAAGTCACTGCAAAAATGGCCTGGAAAAGCACAACTAGTTCTCAGAAAACACTAGCAGCATTTGACTGATAAGATGATACTTGGTTTGATGTTGTAGGTGAAGTATAAGAAAATCAGAGGATGAAATCAGTGCTGAATCCTACGTTTATCATAAAGCCGCGCTCCACAGGTGAAGAGATATATGTTTCAGATCTTCTTTTAAGTCTGCAGATCTGGTTAGATGTGCTTCAGATGACCCAGACATGAAAACTAATCTTGTAAACAATCTTCAAATGTAAGACGATGCTGATTTTTACAGCTTTACTGAAGCACAGCTCCACCTGCTGGTTTCTTAGCACACGCACTGTACATGTGGTTTTGTGGAGGCTGTTATTTCACTATACTGCTCTTTAGTCCCAGCACAAAACAGACTGCAAAGCTGAAAACATAAAAGTTTATGTACAATCTGTTCAGCATATTCATCTATAGTATATTTGGATACAACCACCAGCGCTGAGGGTAGCGCATTACAAGTAACTATGAGCAAGTTATGTCAGATTGCTGTTTTTCAAGTAACTAGCAAAGCAATGCATTACTTTTAAATGTACAACAAAATATCTGTGTTACTTTTTCAAATAAGCGATGGTAGTTACTTTGTTTTTTTATTTGCAGACAGCTCTCCTGTGCCTGCGTTGAGAGAGTTTGGGAGTGAGTTGCAGAGTTAGAAGCACTTCCTTTATCCTCAAGCAAATTAATTTTACTCTTGGTGTGAAAGGGCCTTTATAGTTGGCAAAAATATAACTTTTGGGTTTTTTGTTATTAAAAAATAAATAAGCAAGCCAAGCCCAGGTGACTAAAAGTAACACAAAAATAATGTAACACATTACTTTCCATAAAGAGTAACTAAGTAATGCATTTAGTTACATTTTTATGGAGTAACGCAATATTGTAATGCATTACTCTTAAAAATAACTTTCCCCAACTCTGATGGCAATCACCTGCTTTTTTCCCCTTCATTTTTCCACTCAGTGTGTTAACATAAACCTATCACTTGTTATGTGAAGCACAGTGTGATAATAATAAATAAATAAATAAATATTTTAAAAATCATTTAAAATCTAAATATTGAAGACATGTCCTAAAATGATTAGATTTTTCTATTGTTGCTAGATATTATATAGTATATAGGATATGATGGAAAATTACAGAAATTATTCCAAAAATCCCAAACAATTTCTTAGCAATTTCTGTAAATGTTTTAAGCATACAATAAAACTACAGCCTCTGTGTGACTATATTAATCTCAAAGCAATTTCAATGTTTCTATTTCAATTTTTTTCAAGGTTTATAAATGTAACAGTATATTACAGTATGAAGTAGGAAGTCGAGGACAGCAGGTTTTATGGGTAGAGCGTGAAAATGTAAAGTCATTCTGTTAAAATACAAAATCAAAAGGCATGTTAAATTTGTGTTAAGAACATTCTGATCTTCTTATTTTTTTGTTAATTTTACAAACTAAATTTTACAGTTACATTGTCCCACATCTCAAGAACTAGAGAAGGATAGAGATACTACAGAATCATAGGTGTATAATTCAAGCCTTATCAAGTGGATCATTGCTCTGTAGTTGATTTCTTGAAACGGGAGACACTTTATGCAGTTGCTTTAGGGAAAACACAGATATTTTTGTGTATCCTGCAGAAGCTGAGATCTTTCTGGAAGGAGTACACAGGATATTGTCACCTAACCTGTAGGGGGAAAGATGAAGAAAATAATAGTTAGAATGTGGTTTCTGTGGTATGCAGCCATGAAAGATTGGCCTGTTGTGTCTTGCAAAAGTCAGTTTCTGAAATATGACAGTTTGACTAATATATGTAACTCTGCCTGCATGTGCAGGAATACATCCAGACAATAAAGACTTC
>JAFVLL020027108.1:0-15093 GCA_021397915.2 Tor tambroides | reverse complement strand
CACCCAACAGCCTATAGCAGGCCAATTGCTCAAATCGAAACTACAATTCGCGCTTAAGTGCTGACACGCAGTAATGCAAATGCCACTAAGCCGATCGGACGGCTATTATTATAATAACAAGTAAGTGCAGTCAGAAATGCAAACTACAACGAAAAAGCAAAGTAGAAATAGGTAGAAAATGAAATATTCCTTCCCAACAGCAAGTAATAACTTGGACAACAGATCTAGTAACAAAGTATTAAGCAACACACTCACGCACGCCGCTGCCGTCTCTTCTGCTGGCTAGTCGCTTGTCCCCAATTAACCAGAGAAGCCAGGTCTGCGAGCAGTTTCAGGCTGCGTAGTCTCTCTTCAAGACTTTTTTTCCTTTTCTTTTTGGTTAAATCTGTAATATGAGTACCAGTCTGATGTGTTGGTCCATTAATTTGGGCTCTTTTGCATCTTTGTTTCCTCCTGATGTTCTTCATCCACTCAAGATTTACAGTTAACTTTCCTGCAGCTGCCCCCTCCCATCATTTGGCTGGAGAAATCTCTGCTGTGTATGATTGTTAACATGTCTGGCAACATGTCTAGCAATGTCAGAGATGTACACGGTGGGGGGATATTTAAAACTTAGGAGAGCATCCCTGTGGTCCCATGCAGTGTAATATACAACACCATGGGTGCAGCCCAAATGTAACACTCCACCTGTATGGAGTAATAACAAGAATGACATAGTACATGTTTTCTGCAGAGATGATATAAACAAAATAATGTATATGACATGGTACACAATACCTTACCTCCAGCTTTTTCAGCTTTACAAACATTTTGGGGTAAACCTTCTTAAAAAGGAGAAGTTCGTCCAGTCTGTTTATAAAGTCTGTTTGCGAGCCAGTTGTTGACACTTGATCTAAAACTTCAGTTTTATGAAGCTTATCATTGTTTTAAGAAGCTTGTGTGTTGCCTAATCCAAGGTGCAAATGCTGAATAATGTCAGTGAACTTTTGAAAGGATTGTTAGATGAATCTGAGGAATAGAATTTTTAAGATAAACATCAGTTAATTTTGGCCCTACAGCTACAAGACTACAATAAATATGGCTTTACTGTTAAAATGTAACGCATTATTACCATTAAAGTCATTAGTAGTTTTAAACAACTGAAACAGGGTATTGTCATGGCTACCATCACAAAATCCAGTAGCAATAATGTCCTTTTCCAGGTTCTCCCATCTTGCTGCCACATTAACCTGATTGTCCTGGGGGTCTCTCTACATCCAGGCGTCTCATGAGATTGACTGGAAGTTATAAGGAAAAAGGGATAGTGACAAGTTGTATGTGAATGTGTATGTTGAATGCATCAATTTTGTGTTAAAACTTTTACAGATCTGAGTTTTTGTTCAGATTGTACAAGTACTGTCCTAAACTGCAGAAATGGTAGAACGCCTTTCTTAGAGTGTTGCTTGGCAAAGTGTTGATTGTTTTGAACAGGCGATCCACAGCAAAGTGATTCTGTGGAAAGTGAATATAAGAAAGGTTTTAATTATTTGATCAACAGTTTTTGCCTAGCTGTAAATTTAACATGCCCTCTATTTATTTCAATTTAGTGTATAGGCTACTTACTGAAAGACCATGTCAGAAGAGAGCATAAGGCAAGGATCTCCAACCCTGCTCTTGTAGAGCTACCATCCTGCAGACCTAAGTTCAAACCCTGCTCCAACACACCTGTCTGTAATTTTCAAGTAGCACCTTGATTAGCTGGTTCAGGTGTGTTTGATTGGGGTTAGAGCTGATATCTGCAGGACTTTAGCTCTCCAGGAGCAGGGTTGGAGACTCCTGGCATAAGGGGATTGATAGAAAAACTTTTTATTGTAGTTATGAAACCAATTCTCATATTCCTGAAACCAGACTAAGTTTCTGCAGACAGGACACTCCTAAATTGATGCCATTTGTTTATGTACATGATTTACAGTATAAGAACAGGAGGTTACTCATCAAATAAACCATTACAGAACTCATTTTACCTTTCTGTAAACAGTTGGTTTCCGGGTTATAAATATTTTGTTTTCAAGATCTAGAGGACAGTATGGGCACTGTGTGGTTCAAAGATTTTAGGAATGTGCTTCTCTGTTGTGGTTAAATCTATTGGAAGGTTCTCTGAGATTCTTTTTGAACTCCAAAATGTTGGTGGATGTCATCAGTAGCACTGATCTTCTCCTCCATATCTTCATTTTCCTCATTTTAAGAGTCCACTGCTTTGTACCAGCCAAGGATGCTCTTGGAAAAGCCACCGCATAGATAAGCATCTATGAATAGAGCTGATCTGTTTTTTTTTGTACATGCACTGACAGTGCCATTTACCAGCTTTATTATCAAATGTGCAGAGTGTTCTTGCAGGCTTACACCTATTGTCCTTTTGGCCTGTGTACAGATACCAACGTGATCTCATTATAATTCGTATGTATTTTACGTAAAATGTGGTTCTATAAAACGTACATTTACTTACGTTTTTACAGGCACTAAAACGTACAATATAGACGTATTTCCAGCATCTAAACGTACAAATACTTACGTATTTTCAGCATTTAAACGTACAAAACTGACGTATCGACGACATCTAAAAAAAATGAATCCTTACGAATATTGAAATCGCGGCATTAATTTTATTATTAGTTGTTTTTAGTTGTCATATCAGTTTGTTGCAGTTATCATTAAATTGTTTACCTAATATGAAATTATAACATTTCGTTTTGTTGTGTAATTTCTGCTGCCAGCTCCTTTCCAATAACAGGCATAATGTTAAACAAGACTTCACTTTAAACCTTAAAATAAATAACATTTGAAATCGTTTAAACTTTACTTGTCATGTTTGCCATGGGCCACAAAAAGCGTTTTCTCCGACATGCTGTGACCGACAATAGAACTATAAAAAAAACCACCAAAACCGCAACAAAATTACGAAATGAAACAATTTTATTCGTGCGCTGTAATCCAGATCTTCATAATTAATCCATACGACTGCGAGAAACAGACCCAAATCCAAGTCTTTATTCGGCGATCTTCATCTCCATCCCGAGCCGCGAGTCCAGCGACCGTAACAGTAAAGCCCGCGCTGACTGACGCGCTCGTTACAAATTCAAATGTTGCCGCTTCATACGACAGGTTTTACGGCAGGAAAATCGAACGCTCATTGGCTCTCGCCTGCATTCGTCACAGATCGCGACATGCCGTGTTTCTGGTGAGGTGTGTGTTTGAATGATGCGACTGCTAGCACGCGCGCGCTTTAGTTCACTGAGAGCGAGAGGATCAGGAAGATAATCTGGATAATATTTTCAGCGAATAACAACATAAATTCTGCTCTGCACCTCACACAAACCTGCTGTATTCCGCCAGAGAGGACTGCGGCTGCAACGCATCGTCATTTGGATTACTTTGGTAGTGCTTTTGACATTTTTGCAATAAATAAATGATTGTAATCGCATTTATCTGTCTGTCATGTTTTTCTTATACTGTACAGTAATAGCTATGTTTAGGTTTAGATGTAGGAGTGGGATTAGCGACTATAAAAACATTTTTAATGCTATATTGTTACTAAAATGGTTGTTTTCCTGCATATTTCGGTCAATTGCGTTTTATATCCTTTTACATTCGCTATAAAATGGGTAGGTTTAGGTTTGGGGGTTGGTTAAGGGGTCTAAAATCTAAATTGCTTATTAATAAAATGATAAAAATGCATATTCGCTGTAAAATGGGTAGGTTTAGGTTTGGGGGTAGGTTAAGGGGTCTAAAAATCGAAATCGCTTATTGAAAAAATGATAAAAATGCATTGATACGAATATCTTAATGATATAAAAGATACGTAAATATTTTTACGTTTTTTTAGCTAAAAATACGTATCGATTTGTACGTTTTAAATGTTGAAATACGTCTAAATTGTACGTTTTAGCATCAATAAAAACGTACAAAAATGTACGTTTTGTGCTTGTAAATGTTACGTACTAATACCTACGTATAAACATGAGACCAGGCTGCAGATACAAGTATATGAATCGCATACAGTCTACATCAGGGATGGGCAACTTTGATTTTTTGATTTTGTGACGAGGGCCAGAATTGTTTCTCATATACCAAGGGGCCAGATTACTAATCCACGTCTACACATCTTTTACATCGTCTTACTCAATTTCTTTTTTACTGAAGGAAATCAAACTATAATTAATGTAATTTTAAAAGATATTATTAACTATAAAACTTGTAAAGTTATGCTAATTCAGACGGGAAACTGTGTTGTCAGTTGACAGCAATATTACCCCAACAAGCCAATGTAAACATCTTAGCTGCATTGTCTGTAAATTTGCAACCAACATATGCACAGAGGTCTTACTTTTTATTAATGGCCTACAGAACATTCTCAAAACAACCTAAGAGGCCATTAAAAAAGGGCTTATTAAAAAAAAATAGTTTGGTACTGTATATCTGCATGATTTTTAAAATCAAATTTAAGGCCTTCAACGACATTTTTAAGACCTAAACTTCACATTTCAGTTTATAAACAATTTCTAAGAAAAGGAATGAGTCAAAAGTATGAATTATTATATTAATTTAAACAATTATTATCAATCAATTATTATATTAAATTACACATATCTTAGTGTCTTAATTGTTTAGATTTTTATAATGCATTAGCTTCTTGTCGATCCACTGGTTCACATTTAAAAATATGTAGCAAAAATAGCAGATGCGCTTACTGAAAATGCAAATTCGTTCTCTGCCAGCATGTTTCACTTTAGGAACGGCAGAATATAGCGGTCCCCTGCAGCGCAGCGCCTGATTTTGAAACATGCTGCGCTGATATTTATTCAGTGCCTTTTGAATAGCCTTTTGAAGTTTAATCGACATATTAATCTATATAGCAATTCTTGTCTTTCTGTCCCCAAATTTAAGACCATTTTTAATTAAGACTTTTTGTACCATTTAATAGTTTTCATGGCCTTAAATTTAAACAATTAAACTGAGGACCTGCGGAAACCCTAAGAACAGGAACCCCCTAAGAACCCATAGTTCAGTGCAAACATTTCTGTCATGCATTTAGCAAAAAGGTTTTGTTTACTATGCATTTTACTTTTGAAATTTGAGGCAAGTGCAACTCTGGCGTTTGTGAGCAGTGGTGTGATGGCGATTTAAATAAAAATACAGATTTCCAAACAATCCAAATATGGGTATCCCCATAGATACCTATACATACCTATGGGTATCCCCTTGAACTTGGTAAAAAGATAATCTGTTTACCATCTTGACTAGAAAATACTGTTTTCATTTTGCTAACGTTAGTAAATGTTTATGTTAGAGTGCATGTCCTACTGTATTGAAATTAATAGGTAGCGGTTGAAAACTAACCTCTCCTGACCTCTCCACGACTTCTCCTGTTTGGAGACAGTAATAACACCATAAACTGAACGCAATCTTTACGTCACTTGCTTTTCATATGTTTTAAAATTGATCATCCGAGTCTAATATAATCCAGTGGGTCGTACTATAAGGGCCGCCAGTTGCCCATCCCTGGTCTACATCCTCAGAGCAAGCCTGTTGGTTTAATGCAATGCATTCTTCTTGTCTTGGTTTTGAACAAAATCCGTTTCTAGTATCTCCTGCAAGGACTCATTGCGCAGTGCTGGACTTTATGATGTTGCTGTTCTGGTCCTTTCCAAGTGAAAACAGTCTTTCCCAGGGTTTCCACTATTCACAGATATGCTCATGGATTCCATGCATGCCTCCACCTCACAAGCAAAATATATTATAACTTAAGACTTTTGCTTAAGACTTCGTCGTCTTCTTTAGCGGCCACTAGAGCACCTAGTAGGTCTATATTACACATGTTCAGCTCCTCCACCCTATGCCATATCCCCACACAGTCCAGACCTAGGCATTGCACCATACCGCCATGGGGGCATTCTTTAAGTAGCCCACCCTTGGCCACAACACTTGCTTTTGACTACACCACCCTGCAGGCCCCCGATCTCATCTGATCTCGGAAGCTCAGCAAATATTGATTTGTGATTATTTGTGACTAATTAGATTAATTAATTAACTAATTAATGAGCAACTTTGTTACCTCAGTATGCTTTCTCAGATTTGATGGCAAACTTTTGAAGCTAGAAATTTACCTGAAAGTTATAACTGAAGCTGAAATGTGTGTGTGCTTGATGCGCGAAAACAAACCTCATTGATTCTCACACATCACATGCATTTTTAAACTTCTGTTACCATATTTAATGTAAGATCAAATAAAAATGCAAAAATGTAACAAGTACTTTTCAAGTTTAAATAAAATATCAAGGAGTAAAACATACTGTTTTTTTCTTCGGAAATGTAATCAAGTAAAAGTACAAGCAGTCAGTTTAAACTGCATTTCAGTAAAGTACAATCTAGTAAAATCTAGTAAAATTATTTAAGTGTTACACCTCTGTTGATACAGGCCTACAGTCTGCAATACTATAGCGTGAGGATGCGCAGTGCTAGAGCTGTTATTATGTCCATGTTATTATGACAAAGACACCACAAATATGCAAAACAACAAACTTTAACCCAGAGTTTAGGTGTGTACAGTGTGAAACATCAGCTTATGAATACACAGGATTAATTAACCCTGGGTAAATTGTGAGCAGTGTGGTATGTGAAGGAAGATAACCCAGGATTCTGTTTACCTGAGTCGGGTTGAGGGTGAACTACTGCAAAATGCCCTACAGGTTTGGTATCAGAGTAAACTGGTTGAATAACTTCGCATGTAATGAAAGAGGAGACAATATAATTTTTTTTCTTTTAAAAAATACATAGTATAATATTTATTTAAAGAGGCAAATAAACATAATATTTGAAAAGATACATGGCACTTGTATCACTGAATCTACATTACTGACTGGATGCAGGTATTATGTACGTATTATGTTTTTTTGGTTGTTTATTTTATATTTTGCTTATTTTATTTTATTTATTTTTTTATTTATTTGCATGTCCTTGTTGTTGAACCGGTACTGTTATTAACAGGTGTTTAAAACGAATTTCAAACAAAATTACGTTTTGGAGCTTTTGGAGATCAGAGGACTTTTATTTTGCAGTAATGAGCGCAGTAAATGATGCTCTGCTGCCCTCTTCTGTTTGGACCCAAACTTTCAGCCTTTATTTAAAAAACAAGATATATGACAAGCAATATGACAGAAACTCTTGATGCTGTTACCTGGATGCAAAAAATAAAAATATATCAAAATATTATATCATTTTTATCAAAAGGTTGTTGGTGACTAGAAAATCATCAAGTCATAATTCTCATCTTCCTCTGAACCAGATTGCAACTAAGTAATCAATTCTCAGCCAGCTTTCACATGCATGATCCATGTGAAACAAAGCAATCTATGATTCTGAATGACTATCTTATTCACGCTCCATAGTATTTACATAGCAATCTAATTTTTTTCAAGGAATACCATGGTTGCACCATGGCACAAGCATAAAAGACATAGTATAATATACTATAGTATAGCAATACTGTAGTACCATTTTTGTTAAAGTTAAAAGAGAGTTTACTGTCACTGATTGCTCAATTTAATGCATCCTTGCTGAATAAATTCATTTCTTTTTATTAAAAGGTTGCATATCACAATTTCCAAAAGAATACTAAATATTAAGGAGCAAAAAATCATATCAGAATGATTTCTGAAGAATCATGTGACAGAAGACTGAAGTAATGACTGCTGTCTGAAGTTAAAAGCAACAATTCAAGCAAGAATGAATTTACACAGATTAACTTTCTGTCTGTGCCTCATGAAGCAATTTATTAAAATAATAACTGAATTCATCAAATGGTGAAAGAGAGGACATTACTGAAATGAGAGATTTATTTGTCACATTTTTCATTTGCCAGTTATTATGGACTTTTCTTTAGTTACTAAAAATAAATGTTTCGAACATTTATCAATCACTTAGCATAAAATACCCATCATCATAATATTACAAGTCTCCAATGAAATCAAGTCACACTACATAAGTCTTTTAGGGTCAATTTTCTCCAGGTGCACCAGAGGTTTCAGCTGTTCTGCGAAGCTTCTCATGTCCTCAGACACAGTGTCCTGTCCCGCAGGAGCCAGTACGCTCAGCTCAACGAGATACGACAGAGACAGCGGCTCTGTGTTCTCCGTGTTTCCTGTCGCCAGGACACGTAACAGTTTGCTCACTACCACCTTCATCGCACCCTTCCGGAACACTTGACCCTTGGCCACAAACTCATGGTCCATGCGGAAACCCATCTCGTTGAGGAACTCCGGTAAGCTGTGCGAGGCAGCCACGTCCACACAGTTTCGCACCAGGGTATGACGGCTTTTGTCGCCCACCTCCGGCTGACCTAGATAGCGCAGATGCCAAGGGGCAGTGGGGTGAAGAAGGGAGCGGCGCGCACGCAGCATGAACGGATTGCCTTGCTGACCCTTCAGGAGATACACCAGCTCATGATCAGCAAAGCTCTCGGGCTCCATGTTATCACACAGACCTCTGAGTCGATGTAGGAGACTCTCCAGAGACTGATCCAGTACACTGCCTGTGCCGAACAAATCAACAAAACAGTAAAGTCAGAAACATACCTTTACAAAGCTTACTTAAATTTAAAAACCACTGACACATTTATAGAAGCCTGGTACTGTCATGGAATAAAAAATAAAAAAAGGTAACTGCAGTTTGTGTGTTATAATTGGGTTACAATTCTGACTATTTCTCTTGCAATTCTGAGAAAAATGAGCTCACAAACTCACAACTCTGACTTTTTCCTCACAATTCCAAGTTTATATCTCATACTTCTGAGTTTATATCTCGCAATTCTGTGTTTATATTTTTATTTTATTTTTTTGTTTCTGAATAAAATTATTCACGGCATAAAATTTAAAAAGGATTTTTTTTCCTCGCAATTGTGAGTTTGTATTTCACAATACAGACTTTTTTTCAGAGTTCTAGAGTATTTATAAAAAAAAGTCAGAACTGTAAAAAAATAACCTTAAAATTGCAAGAAAAAAGGTCAGAATTATGAAATGAAAAGTCACATTTTTTTTTTTTTTTACGTATTTATTTATTTTTTCATGACTGAAACAGGCTTCCATATGTGTTTCTGTTCAAATCAATTCTAAGTTTCTTTATTAAATGCAAATCAATAGAATAAATACCAGTAGTCCCTGGCAATGAAATATATCCACGAGAAAGCAAAAAAATAAAAAATAAAAAACCTCACAAAATGATTTTGTGGCAATGCCATGGTACAGTGTTGGTGTCACTTAGAAAAAGCATAGTACAGGGTTCCTACTCTGCCTCTTCTGACCAACGAATTTCTTTGACTTTTCCAGTTGTTAACAATTATTAGATAATGATTTAAAAAACTCAAACAGTAATTTATATTTTAGAGCTCAGCACAAGTTAAACTCACTACAGAAAATCCCACTCCTTTTTCAGATTTTAGAAAACATAGCTTTTCAAGACCAGTAGAATACAATTTTATAATTTCCGTTTTCAAGTTTTCCATTACGGTGCGATCCATAATTCTGAGTGACTGCCTCATTCATGCTGCGTGGTGTTTACATAGCATTCTAAAGTACTATAGTACCATTTTTGTATTATAGAATCTCAATATAAGGAGTTTAAATTAAAGGAGAGTTATATAAGTTTAATAAGATCAATTACGGCTAAAAAAGTCTTAAAAAGTGTATATAATTAATATGATGACATTTAAATTTCTTCATTAGCAAACGCTTTTAACTAAAATATTTACAAATGAGAAAGCGATATATCATAAGGAAGGAATGATAATAACACGAAACATGGTAATAATACAAAGTTTTAAATATTGTCCAGAATAGTATAACCTCGAAGACTGAGGGATATAATAATAGTAACGTTAATGAGGTTATATTTATGAACTGATGGTGTTTACCTTGCAGAAGATACTCCATCATATTTATGGTTCCACCCGTTACGGGCATCACAGTAACCGGCGGAGCCTCCATCACTCTGCAACTCTTCTGAACGCTTTTGAAGTCTTTTAACACATTTAACAGTCAACTACCAGTGGAGAATTATAGCTGGTTAAACCAGAACTTTAAAAGAACCGTAGATCAACATACACAACAAAAGACCTGCAGAGTAAATTAAGATACTATCAACAAAACACCGCCAGCCAATATAATACTCTGAATAATAAATGCAAGATAACATATACTTGTTATTAGAAAGAAAAATCCAAACGGCTTAAGTTTTTGCCTAAAATACCATTAACGATCATTATAGCTCATTCGACTACCTCCATGTGCAAAACGCACACGCGCAGTGTCGATAGAAAGTACAGCGCATGCGCAACGTTTCCTCCGTTCATTTAGCGATGCAGCGCCATCTACCGGACTGAAGGGATGCTAGTATGTTTGAATGTATGAAATCTGAAATTCCTCCAATATTTCCCTTACTTATAAGATGAATGAAACAGTAATTTGATCAAATTTTGTAAATGTGTTTTTATAAAATTGACAGTGTTACACATTTAATTTGTGTGGCAACTCTATTTTATAGGGATGCCCCTGGGGCGTTGCTAGGGTTGGGAGAGATAAGGGGCTTAGCCCCCAGTATACCAAAAGTACAATTGCAGGGGTTTTTTTATGCACATAAATATGTAAATATATTTGTAGAATACTTAGCACAAAATAAATGTATTTCAAATACATTTTAGTATTTTTTTCCCACTAGGGCCACCCCCATATGTTGGATACTGAGCCTCACTGACCACATCTTTGATGCTTTATCTGACATTAAAGGAATTTAATTGTCTACATTACGTGTGGATAAATGACCAACTACAGCTGCACGATTCTGGATAAATGGAGAATGGAGAATCAGGATTTATTTATTTATTTAAATAGATATCACCATTCTCCCACCATGATTCTGGGGAAAAAAAAATAGACAACTAAACAAAATAGCATGCAATTTATTAGAGGTTCTGACAAAATGCAAATTGCTACAATCTTTTTATAAAATGTATTCTATATTCAACATATTGTTAAAAAAAATCCAGTTGAACGAATGATTCAGTGACTCCCTCATAAAGACTTCACTTGTTTCATTCCTGAATGAATCAACGTTTTTTGAAGAATCTGTTTTTTTAAGTCACTTGTCACGATGTAATTGATGCAATCTTTATTTGAAGCGTGAAGTCACTTTAAAAAAAGGTTTTCTCTATTTTGATCGCTACTGTAGACAACAGTGTTTATGTCCGAACTATAAACTTTTATCCCAGTACTTCTGTGATCATCTGAATGTTTGTAGCGCAGAAATAATGATACAAAAGACTTGTAAAGATGTTACTGTAACTGCCCTCTCTTGGTCAGAGGCAGCGCGAATGCAGATTTAGAAATGTAAATGTTACAGTGTGATTTAAGGATTTAATAGACACAGCTGAATCGTTGTCATTTAGGAACAAGATTGCATGAGTGACTGAATCTGTGCGCGATCTATTTAAATATCCAAAACATAAAACCAGCGCTTTAAAGCTGTGTTTAGTGGAAATGAACACATAAGGTAAGTAATAATCTACCGCAGCCAACAGTGCAGACTGCTTTTATCACGGACAGATGGTACTTGGAGAACAAATTCAAATTTATAAAACATATTTTATTTGTGATGTGAATAGTCCATCTTCAAAAAGATCAAAACATAAGGGGCTTAAGCCCCCAAAGCAATGCCACGGTGCCAAACAATTAAAAGATTGACGCAATCATAGCACATGACCTTTTGTAAGATGCTAGTCCCGTCCAGATCGGTACGATTAATCGTTTAGCAGCGCTGTTGAAAAAAATACTAATTACTGTATGCAGAACTGTGGAAATGAATTGCAGTATGATGAACGCGTAGAATAACTGCGACTTTTATCGTGAAAAACAATGAACGCACTGTGACGTTTATTTTGAAAATAATTTAACATGTAGAGACTTTTAATTTGAAGGTCCGTGCCATCTTACGGATGCATGACATCGCTTGGTGTTGAAGATGAGCGCAACTCCAATGCTTCCTGTCGACGTCTAATGAATGTAATTTATTATTCTGTTTTCTGTCTGTTATTAATGTTTGGATGCAGTAGTTTTTGAATTGGAGGCAATTTTGGTATCGTTAATAGCTCCAAAGGTTTTTGACCGTGTGTAATGTTGTTCTTTCAGTGCTAACGTAGCTGTATTTACAAACATTATCATACTTACAGCCTCAGAAAGGCGAGTAAATATCAGTAATACCTGATTTTAGTAGGTGGTTCTACAGTGTGTCGATTTAAAGTTTATCATGGTTCTATGTCATAAATAGTGTTAAATGCTAACACTAGCCTGATGTTAGCAGAGCTAATATTTTAATTATTAAATCTGATGTTTACATTTAATTTCCTCTATTAATTACAATTTCTGCAGCCATTTAGATTAGAGGGTGTTTTCTGTATTCTTTAGGGCATTTGATGAGATTTTTTTTTGTACGTAGCCTATTTGTGTTTATGGCTTGTCCCAGATCATTTTAAACCTCAGAAAGGTGTTGCTCTCAACCTGAGATAATTATGTAGCATATTTAAAAACTTGGGTTGTCAATAGAACAAAATAACTGATTATGTCATGATATCATCAACAGAACGTGACAGGAGTACGTTAGTATTAAATTCAATAAGATTGGTAAATCATTTTAATAAATATCTCAAAAGATCAACTCTGACAACCCTAAAATTTCATTTAATGTTCAAATGTTCTATCAATAGTGAAAAGTTAGTGCAAATTAAAGTGGTTAATTATCAAGCACACATATTTGTGGCCATATGAATATCCATTTTCAGATGCTGATTGGGCTTCTTAGGTTACTTCTTGATATTTTCTAGGTTTATTGGAAATGTGAATTGATTACTTTCTGAATTGCAGATGTAATCACTGTTCTACCTATCTGCTATTGATCAGACAAACAAATAGTCCCATCCCAAACTCAGGTCACTAGTTGAGCCAGTGTTGCTGTGTCATGACCACATTTTAGTTGTTTCTGCAGTTGTGAAGATAGATAACAAAGTGTTTTATCATAATTAAACACTTACGTAAGATCACTAAAGTTACTGTCAGAACTGCTGGATATCTTGATGTTATGAAATATTGAAGTTCTGTCTTCTAAACAGCTCAGTAACTGAAGACATTATATCCAGGTGTCACCTGGAGAACGATGATAATGGCAGATGACAAGGATGTGCTCCGAGATGTTTGGTTCGGAAGGATACCGGCCTGTTTCACACTGTCTCCAGAGGAAACCACAGAGAGAGAGGCAGAACCCTACTATGTAAGTTAAGATGACAGACTTTCTTTTTGCTGTAGAATGGTTAGGTTCATGTCACCTGACCTGTGCTGTTTTTCTCTGTCAATCTGTCAGCTGCTCCTCCCACGGGTCAGTTACCTGACGCTCGTCACTGATAAAGTCAAGAAACATTTTCTCAAAGTCATGAAGGCAGAAGACGTCGAGGAGATGTGGTTTGAATATGAGGGATCGCCTCTCAAATGGTATGTTGAGTTGACAATGTGTTGTCAAACCTCTTGTTTAATCGAAACTAACTTTTGCACATGACTTTCATATTCACATTCATGAATTTTACAGATGCTTTTATCCAAATTCACTTCAACAGCAGTTAAGGCTGAATGCAGGCCACTTATACAAAATGCATATGAATATCAGTTGTCACTCTATTTCTCTCAATAATATGTCTTAGTAAGATGATATTATGATCAGAAGTCTTTCAAAACAAATAATGCAACACAATACATTGATGATTGAGAGATGTACAGATATATGTTCCTCAAAAACCCGATGGATCATATCTGACACTTTTTTTTTTTTAATATTCTAAACAATTGTGTATGGATAAATAAACCTACTAAAATGATGTATGTATAATCAAGTAAATATACTAAAACCTACTGAAAATCATGTATGGATAATTACTAAGTAAACGTAAGTTTTTCAAGTTCAGTAAGCATTCATTTTGAAATATTACTAATTCTTATGTTTGCTTTATAAAGATTTCACCGCAAATAGACACCTGTACTACAACCTGTAGGTTGTGCTAAAAGGCCTTTTACTTGCTAAAGACATAAACTGTCAATCTGATGACAGAAGGCATGTAGTAGATCAGTGATTTTCAATCCTGTTCCTTGGGACCCACAGCTCTGCACATTTTGCATGTCTCCCTTATCTGACACACTCATTTGAGTTCATGGAGCTCTTTCCTAATGAGCTGATGATCTGAGTCAGGTGTGTAAATTAGGGAGACATGCAAAATGTGCAGAGCTGTGGGTCCCCAGGAACAAGTTTGAAAATCACTGTAGTAGATTGTGTACTAGATGTTTTTCAGAAAGTTTTCATCATGTTGGTAATTTAGAGGGTGTTTACATTCCTTTCTCCATGGCAATTTCTTATCTGGTGCATATATGTGGTTATTCATGTCCAGCACTTGTACATGGATCCGATTTATTCCTTTTTCATAGCTCTTTATACTCAAATTCTGGCAGCTTTGTATGTGTTAGTCTGTTAAAGCTATAGGTGTACTTTTGTATTGTACCACTAGGTGGCGAAACAAGGCTTATGGATGAGATCTCTGCTTGCTTGAGGAATGAGAGCTGTTTGATTTTTGCCATATTTTGAGTAACTCAATGAGTGATTTTGCTAATGCCTTGTGTTTACTTTATGGACTATAAAGGTGTTATTTTCATGGTTTTAAGGCACTATCCCATTGGCGTGTTATTTGATCTCCATGCGTCAAACACAGCTCTGCCCTGGAATGTCACAGTGCACTTTAAGGTGTGTAGACTGATTCATTTGTTTTGCATGATGTTATTAATGTTCCACAGTTGTAATTTCCTTTATTTTGTAGAACTTCCCAGAACATGACTTGCTTCACTGCCCATCGAACTCTGTGATAGAAGCGCATTTCATGTCATGCATTAAAGAGGCAGATGCACTCAAACACAAAGGCCAAGTCATCAACGACATGCAGAAAAAAGACCATAAACAACTGTGGATGGGTCTGCAGAA
>JAFVLL020027107.1:0-23302 GCA_021397915.2 Tor tambroides | reverse complement strand
TATTTAATACACGAGTTTCACAATTTGAGTTGAATTACTGAAATAAATGAACTTTTCCACGACATTCTAATTTATTGAGATGCACCTGTACATTCTACTAACCTCACCGTAACATCCACTCTTGTTTGTTTTTTGTTTTTTTTGAGTCAGAATTATTTTTTGCTATAATCAACACATTATGACCACATGTGCTGTCAATTGAGCTTACCTTGCACTGAACCTTGAATATTCATTTAGATGTACTAACTAGCATATTGAGTGACTCACCCACACAAGCATCGGCTGTAAAGATAAGGGTGGAGGAAGCAGGATCAAAGCCCACATTTCCAGCCACAGGCAGTAGTTTGCCAGTCTGTGGATGCAGAAAGAAGTCTGGGGGCACTGGCATGCTGTGTCCACTGGCCAGTAACATATGGGCGTTAGAGTTGGGTTGAATTAGGCCTGTGAGGGGGTCTACATGAACAGCATCACAAGCTCTAACAGATACATCAGGAGCTACAGAGGGAAAGAGAGTGAAATCTTTCTGTGTTTCCACAGACTTTAATCAATCAGTCATGCCACAGACATGCCAAGTTGAGCCTCAGAGGCTATTTGTTAGGATTTGACCAGCAGAACGTGGGCAGTGTTGTAAAATACCTCCACCTAGTGGTGCAGCATGACTTTTCAAGTCTTATGGCTATTTTCTATTCTATTCCACTAGGGGACATGATTGCACATTCTCTGACTGTAAACAGCATTAGGTCTGAATTACAGTGTTAATATCTGTAAACGACTCAGACATATTATTTTAAAGGTCTCACCGATGACATCTTCCCTACTGAGGACTGATCCAGTAGCAGGGCATAATAGCTGTGCTCCAGTGCCCTCTTTAAGCACAACCCAGGCCCCCAGCCTCTGGCTCTCCACTGAAACCATCTCAGTCATCTCATCAGATAGCACAGCTACTCGCTCCAGAACACTGCAATGCACAACATATACAGTAGCTTATGAATTGTAGATTAACGTAACATTTAAATAACAATGATAATGAAACAATTTATATACTTTAAAGTTCGTTTTTTTAAGGGAAAATAATTTATAATGGGTTTAATATGGTATTTTGACAAAAACTAAGGTTAGAGAATGTCAACACATTGGGATGAGTGGAGGATTTGGGCTTTTTTTGCATGTGATTTGTGCAATTAGAGGAATGTACTGGCTACTGAGGGAGGTGAAGGGCAAAGGCTGGGTAGATCCAGAGGCATGAAGTCAGGCAGACACTGGTTTTACTGTGGCCTGGCTGTGTCGTGCCCTTCCTGGTGTCAAGGACACCGTGCTGATATCTCTGATGGTTATGTTATCTGATGTGCCTCATGAGTTCAGCACTGACTTCACAGACAGTCATGTCTAGTCTAGTTTTCCCCTCCTCTTTTTCCACAATGAAACCTACTTTCTTTGAACTCTCTTCATATTATGCTAATGCGTAAATCTTACTGCAGCCACGCAGATATATTGGATATAAACAGAACATCCAAAACAAACAGATCCAGTTTCATCACAGCAGCCACTAGACAGTCAATCCTAAATATCGGATGTGAAAATAAATCATAATTGTGTGCACTCTGAACAAAGCTTTAAGCTACTCACTTCCTTTGTGATTATGGATCTGGAAATGCGATAAGAGGGCTGGGATGAGGATGATACTAAGAGATTCTTGTTTTTTCTACCAATAATTACAACACAGTCATTGAGAACCTTGACAATTTTGACATTCAGAAACCATTTTGAGAACAAAGTTACATTCACACACTTAGCTATCTAAATGAAGACTCACAATAACATTCTACTGCTTTTAGTTAACACTAACACAAATTACAACAGGTTAATTTTATACCTTTGAGGGGTCCTGCCTGGATGTGTACATTTTAAAAATATGACAATAATAAAAATAAAAGAATCCATCCTATGTTAATAGCCTATCTCGGACAGATCGACAACTTAATTGTAAAACTGTAAATTGTAAAAATCACAGTGATCTGCAGGCCAGTGATAGACAGTGATAGAAAACAAACATTCAAACAAAAAAAGCACCACCATTCAAATGTTTGGGGTTGGTAAGATTTTTAAATGTTTTTGAATGAAGTCTCTAAGAAATCTCTCAACATGTGCATTTATTTGATTAAAAAGTATAGTCAAATTTCGTTTAAATTTCTATTAGAATTTATTTTAAAATGTAATTTTTTTCAGTGATGGCAAAGCTGAATTCTCAGCATCATTATTCCAGTCTTCATTGTCACATGGTCCTTCAGAAATCATTCTAATATGCTGATTTCATGCTCAGTAAACATGGCGTATTATTATGAATGCTGAAAACAAAGTTTTAGCTGCTTAATATTTGTATGGAACTATGATAAATTTTTCATGATTCTTCGATGAATAGAGTTCAAAAGAACAGCATAAATTTGACATATGAACCTTATAAATAACATTATAAATGTCTTTACTGTCACTTTTGATCAATTAAAAAAATGTATTGTATATTGCCTTCTAAAGTCACTTTTTTGTTATATCCATTCAATGCATCTTTCTGGCACAATAATGCAATGTCTTTGGGGGCTTTTTTATTTATAATATATGTGATTAAGTATGATTAATTAAACATTTTATTAATTATTCAAGATATAATATGATTAATTTGATAATACTGACAGCATTAATGTAGTTATGAACCACATTTTTGTTGTTGAGGATTTTTCTTCAAGTGTGTCACCAAGTTCTGAACACACTCATACACATGAATAAGCAAGCAGCGATAAAACAGATACATATCTGCCTCTCCATGACATACTGTTGCTTGATGTGTTTATCCCAGAGCAAGGTTTGACTCTCAGCCAGCAGTCTCAGAAGCCTTACGCTCTCTCTCAGTCGTGCTCTGAAGGTCTTCTGCACGGCCTGCTGCGCTCTCATCTCCACCCGCAGGATCTGCAGTTGGCTGTCCAGTAGCTGTGTCAGCTGATTGCCCATTGCTCTCCGTCGCACCATCTCCTGCTCCACCTGCCTCTCCAGACCTTCGGTTTTCCCTCCAAACATCCTCCAGCCAGGGTGGAGCTCTCTCAGCTTCCCCAGCACCCCCTGATAGAGCTGCTTCACCTGCACGTTCCAGCAATGAAACAAGTTAACAAAGGAACGCTATACTTACAACTCATTTTACAAGTTAATCCACACACTTCGCCTCAGGGAAGTAACAATTCACTGCTGTATCCCACACAGTATCATAGTAAACAGTGAAACAAGAGAGACTGTTAATTACAACCAAGCATCTCGGTGATGCTATTCAATATGGGTAAATATGTTTGAACTTTATGAGGGTGATATCTGAAGCTCAGAGGCGCGGGAAATAGACTGTTGTTCACAGTCAATGAGTCTCACCTCTCCTCTGAGCTGCCCGAGACATATTGTGACAGACAAGCTGTGCTTGAGTAGGATGTCGTAGAAGGTGCTGGAACTGAAAGCTTCGAGATCCACTTGCTCTTCGTAGTCCCAGAATTCATTTGACACCAGAGCCACCGCTGCGGGCAATGTGAGCACAGTCTGTGGGAATTCTAGCTCTGGATGGAGTCAATACAATACTATAGGACAGCCAAATGTGTCACGCCCAATACATCTCCTGACAATCATTGCAGTGAAAGCGAAGAGTAATCTGTGTATGATGCTGTCTAGGACTATAAGTGTTTGTCAAACAGAGATGTGGTTCTGCCAAAACGTCAGGGATATCCTAATAACTTGAACCACATGAGGTTAAAATAGGTCAGTTTTGCTACAGCCATTATGAATGAAGCCTGATATCATGGTTATCTTAAGAAGACAAGGAATCTTGGCAGTGGATGCTACTTGGAGCAAATAAAGAAAAGAGCTTTTGAGATCTTGGTGTAATTGCTTTCTCCTTTATTGTGAAGTACAGGGGGATTCCTTGTAATTTGAAAAAATGTTAAAAAAACTGTTAAAAAATGGATGTGATACCTGAAATAATGTGTGTTCATTTTTAAGCGTCTACATTTTTCTATCTATAGAAAAAAAGTAGCTTTAATTGATAAAATATTTCTATTTTTTGACTGTTGTATATTAGATACAATCCTTTTATTTATTTATTATTATTATTATTATTATATAAAATAACACTATACAAATAATGTTATTTTTTATAATATATGAAATGGGTTACTTCCTGCCACCAATAGTATGTTTGCACTTGGTGGAAAAAGGAAAACAAAATGTATCAAAATAATAATAATGAAAGTAATTTTTTTTTATAAATAATTCCAAATCTCCTAATGTTTAGACAACATTTTACAATAAAGTTCTACACTACTGTTCAAATTTTGGGTCAAGGGTCTTCTGCAAAAAAGTATTATATTGATCAACAAAAAATTGATTACATTGTTAATATAAGGTTACAAAATGTTACAAAAGGTTTATATTGTTACAAAAATCTATTTAAAATAAATGTTGTCCTTTTGAACTATTACAGTTATCTGTTTTTAATATTGATAATAATAAGCAATATTTATTCAGCAGCAAATCAGCATATTAGAATTATTTCTGAAGAACCATGTGACTGGAGTAATGGCTGCTGAAATTGTAATAATATTTCATATATTACAGTTTTTATTATAGTTTTGATTAAATAAATGCAATCAGTAGCACATTTAGGAATGTAAACCACACACTATATATATATATATATATATATATATCCTATATATATAGCCTATATTTCAAGTTCATTGTTAGTTCCTTATTGTAAAGTGTTAACAATGTTTGTTAGTATATGTGTTAAGTCTGTGTTGAGTTAGTGTTAAGTCTGTGTAATCTTTTAACTCTTATAGAATGTGATGTGGCTGTGCATGATGTATTATGGTGCTGGGATGCACAGGGTCAGAGATGATCTTGTAAGGTAGGTCTAATGGTGTAAAGTACTGTAGCAGCATTATGTAGCCCCTGCTAGTACGAAAAAAAGGTTTGCTCATGTGTCTGTGGTGTGTGACATCAGTGGTTACCTCTCTGCACCGAATCCTCAGTCAACCCCACCTGCAGGTTTCGATGTGTTTTTTTCACAGCCACCACCCTGGAGCCCTTGGATGAATAGTCGTCCATGTTGTACCTGAGCTGCAGGTCACGGTACCTGGCCTGAGCTGGCGGTTTCTCAGGCCAGCCGTACTCCCTGAACAGGATCTGTGAGAACACAGTGTTCAGTCACTTCAATAAGCCAAGCTTTTTTAACACTGAGGTTTTTGTTAAAGCCTCCCTTATCATTTACCAATATTGTGACGCACAAGCACAGGATTACCACAGCACCTACTAAAAGCCCACCGATCATCAGCCAATCAGGGCGGAGCAGCAGTTGGCGCCTCTGCGCGATGCCCATGCGAGTTAAATGATGTGGGTCAGAAGGGAAGAAGGGTCCAGTGTCATAGCACTCTCCACCTGCAGGCACTACCCTCACATACTGAAGAGACCAAACAAGAACATCAGTGAATAAACAGACATAGTCGCTGATTTTTATTAAAATAAATGCTGTCCTTTTGAGCTTTCTATTCATCGAAGAATCGGTTTACACATAACCATTAAACAGCACAACTGTTTTTAATATTGATAATTATAAGAAATGTTTCTTGAGAACCAAATCAGTTAATTAGAAAGATTTCTGAAGAATCATGTGACACTTAAGACTGGACTTATGGCTGGTGAAAATTCAGCTTTGAGTCACATGAATAAATTTCATTTTAAAATATATGAAAATAGAAGTTATTTTAAATTTTAATAATTTTACTGTATTGTTTAAAGCTGTTATTTTGCCAAAGTATGAGTGTAAAAATTTATAATTGGAAAAAAAAAAAAAAAATTTACTTTTACATTTAAAATAATCGAATTTAGTTTTAAATATTTTATTTCATTTTATTTTTATTTAGACTAAATAGTAGAGAATTTTAAAAACATTTATAATGGTTATCTGCCGTAATGTGAAAATGGATCATAATACCATGTGCCTATGCTGGTGGCTGCTGAGTTTGAAGGCGTACACCCCAGGCTCATGGAGACTTATGGAAAAAAGGGAGTGGGCAGATCGTGCCAGTTCTTGGTCCTGTGCCAATAATCTGAAGGGTCCCCAGTCAAACGCAGCATTAGTGTTGTACAAGCTGTCTCTGTGGAAAAAGCAGCATTCCCTCTGTGACAATCTGGGACAGTGAAAATGGATGGGCAGCAGATGAATCACATGTCAGCATGTACTTACACATCATACTGAGGATAGTGCTTTTGGGTCACGGTAAAAAGAAGAATGTCTCCTGGATGTAGACATGCTGTTGGGTTCAAGACTCCTCCAGGCCTGATATCGGATGTACCAAACGCTGATGATTTACTGGACCAATGAGAGTCCCAAGCTTCCTCTTTGTCTTTAATGTTTCCTAATAAAATGTATCTCATTAAACATGTATAATACACTGGTTGTGTGTATATATAAGACATTATGTATTAGATACCTCGGCCTGTATCTAGGGGCCCAAAAAGGCTGTTGGTTTGCTGGCTGTGGGCCAGAATCAACCTCCTGACCTCCACAGGGACAGCATTATGCAGACCAAAGAAGCCCGCCTCTGCACAACGGCAAACAGAGAGCAGGCTGCTGATAAACCATGGTCACAAAACCCTCTGTACTTCCTGCCCTTGTCTCTGGCCACTCACCCCCTGTTTGCACTGTGTACACAGGCCTGGAGAAGTTGAGATGAACATTGCATTCCAAGCTCCCACGGGAGTCCCAGTGTTTGAGGACGGTCTCCAGCATGCTTCCAGACATGCTCACCTTTTAAGAAAACACAAGGGTAGTTTAATGACAAATAGGTCAGAGTGTTATCCTACCGCTGTTTGTGCTAAGCTCTCACTTATGTGTAAACAGGGCTGTATTACACTCTCAATGTCCTGTGCAAGTCCCTCACATTGTGTACTTTGTTGTAAAGTTATCCAGTCTTACTGTGTTTCCTTTCTTTTTTTTTGCAGTTAATTGTCCAATGGATTATGACACTAAAGGAATAAAAAACACAAAAGATCAAGTCTTTGCTTGATGTTGAGGATCTGTACAGAGTCATGTCTGCACAGAGTCAACTGGGACACTATACTTACATTTCCAATAAGTTATTCATTATCTTAAAAAAAAATATATATATATATATATATATATATATATATATATATATATATATATATATATATATTTAATTTATTTCTTATTTTTATTATTTAATTGTACTACTTTTTTCAGATTATGTTGATTTATGAAATTATATGATAAATTATTTTTATGAATTGCATACTTGTTATGGATGTTACTTTTTGCACTACTTTTTAAAAACTTTCCAGAATCTCTCTTTTCCAGAGTGTAATATGTTTTTGTTTTGTTTTTGTACTTTTTTTTCTCCAGGCATTTGTCCCCCAGTATAGCATTGTTGTTATTTTTAAATTAAAACTTAAAATATCAAAAACTTAAGATATCAAAAATCGTTTTCGGTAACTAAAATACAGCTGAAATAAAATATAAATATTAGATGAAAAAAGCATCTAAAAAACATTGTAAAAAAATCTAAAAGAAATGACAAAAGCACATAAATGTACTAGACTAAAAATAAAATAAAACTGACTATATATAAAATAAATTCAAAATATTAATAAATATAATAACAGTATATAAATAAAACAAAATAGCACTGTGACACAGTTTGCATAAAATGATCTAAATGTCCCTGGACCACAAAACCAGTCATAAGAGTCTTGTTTTTTTAAAACTGAGATTTATTGATAATCTGAAAGCTGAATAAATAAGCTTTCCAACGATATATGTTTGTTAGGATAGGAAAATATTTGGCTGAGACACAACTATTTGAAAATCTGGAATCTGAGGGTGCAAATAAATCAAAATACTGAGAAAATCCTCTTTAAAGTTGTCCAAATGAAGTCCTTAGCAATGCATATTCCTAATCAAAAATTAAGTTTTGATATATTTACGGTAGGAAATTTATAAAATATCTTCATGGAACATGGTCTTTACGTAATGATTTTTGGCATAAAAGAAAAATCAATCATTTTGACCGATACAATGTATTTTTGGCTATTGCTACAAATATACCCGTGCTACACAAGTGACATGCAACTGTACAATCTGGGGGAAAAGACACTACTACAGTATGAGGTGGTCACCATGTTTTGGGCCTCCTTACTAACACTAAATCATGCTGTGGATGGACTATAGGCCTGACCTGTTGATTAGACTCAGTGTAGAGCAGGTAAAGGCTTCCAGTGCAAACCAGCTGCAGAACTGGACTCAGGATGCTCCGGCACCAACCCACACACTCAACCCTGTCTGGCTCAGGCCTGGACAGCCCTCTGCAAGCACACAGGCCCAGGGAACCATCATAGCCTTCATATAGCTCAGGAGATGTACACACCTGGGGGGTAAAACAACTGACATATTGCTCAAAGAGAAAACTGCGTCACTGGGTCCTGAGTCACATATCATGTTCAGTGGTACACAAGTGGCCCCTATGTGTGTGATAAAAGTTCATGGAGGAAGGTGTTTTGCTTTAGAGGTCACTGACTTGCTGGTCAACCATTCAACACTGAGAAAACACAAGTCAACCATTCAACACTAAGAAGATTGGTTGTCCTTCATGAGCAAAATAACCAAGTTGTCATGCACCATTCATAATATTTTGAATGGCAATGGCTGAATGGCGAGTATGTCATAATCACTGTGCAAACAGCATGACTGTAATACAGATTTCTCAATATTACCTTGGTTTCCTCTATATTACATCAGTTTCCTCTATATTACCTCGGTCTCCTCTATATTATCTCGGTTTCCTCTGTCCGAGTGAATGCTCACCTGCTGAGAGCAATACTGTTTCCACTGCTTGTGGTCCAGACATTCTCCATGCTGGTTACGTGCTCTTCCGTCCTTGCAGATCTCATAGACCTTCAACACGCAGTCTTCTCCTTTCTGTGTGTATCCCAAAGTACATGGACACTGCCCGTCACTGACCTACATTCAGGATTGGGAAGACGGCATCCGTTAGAGACAACAAATCCTGTCTGATTTCCCTAGTGACTAGTAACTGATGAAAAGAGCATTCAGCAGTCAGTGAGAGTGGTAACCAGACTCCCACTAGGCTGAAACATGAGTGTCTGTCTGAGAAGAGGTCTGCAGATTGCTTCTCCACAATTAGCTACAAATGCATGGGAACTTATGTAAACAATGTAATAAGCTGTTACCTGAAAGACTTGACCCTCTTGCAAACATGTACAGCTGTCCTGTCCAGGCAGAGGCTGCTGTGACCAGGGTCCACAGGGCAGGCAATTACTCAAGCTTTCTCTAGGTCCATAGTGATGTGGTGGGCAGCTGATACAGTCGTTTATGGACGTGGCCCAAAAACTTGGTCCAAATGTTCCTCTGGGACATGGAACTGGACCCTCTCCTCCCTCTGGGCAGTAAAAACCTTCAGAGTGTTCACAATTAGAAGGGTAATCTTTCTCCAATAATCAAACTCAATTTAATTCTTACAGGAATAGCTTACACAAAAATGTAAATGTGCTGAAAATGTACTCACCCTCAGGCCATCCAAAATGTAGATGAGTTTGTTTCTTCATCAGAACAGTTTTGGAGAAATTTAGCATCACATCGCTTGTTCACCAATTGATGGACTGCAGTCATATGGATTACTTGTGGACTATTGTGATGTTTTTATCAGTTGTTTGGACTCTCATTCTGACGGCACCCATTCACTGCAGAGGATCTGTTGGTGAACAAGTGATGTAATGCTAAATTTCTCCAAGTCTGTTCCAATGAAGAAACAAACTCATCCACATCTCGGATGTCCTGAAGGTGAGTAAATTTGAAGAAAATGATTATTTTGGGGTGAACCTATTCTTTAAGTGTTTCTTGAAATATGGAATTTTTGGCAATGTGAAATTTTAGAAAATAAGCTCTTAAAACACACTTTTCACACTCTAACTAATTTGCTTGGTCTTCTAACAACATCTTCCACTGTGACTGAAATTTAATCAAAAAATGGCTGAATTCCTCTTGATAAGGCCAATTTCTGTAACTAGCAATACAAATATAAATTGCATTTGTACTCTTTTTGAACTCTTTTTGAAATTATATCATGGCTTGCAATTAAATTAATCACAAGTGATCAAAATGATTATATCACTCTCTCTATTTTAAAATTTTTATAATGCATTTTAACAGAACAAGGGTGAAATTTTTTTTTTTTTTTTTTTATTAAAACACACATAAAAGTAGCCAACATACATGATCAAGGCAATGTAAAGAGCTGAAGTCAGTTGTCTTGTTCACACTGCAATAAAAATTAACTCCTGGGACACCCACTTAATGCAAACACCCACTTAATGCAATTTCACATCCTCATGTCCCAGAAAAATTCAAGTTACCTGGTTTGCAAGAAGATCTTTCAGGAAGTCTTAGAGTTACGTTTGATCCAACAGCAGTGCTCAGTCTTGGGGAAAAGAACCAGAAAAATAGGGTAGGCCAGAAGAGGCAAACCCTGAACGAGCACATCATGTCAGTTTGCTGTCCAGGGCTCAGAGACAGCTCGAAGGCATACAGGAAGCTCTCTCCCTGCCATGCTGAATGATTCATGAACAGTCTAGAGATAAAGTATCACACATGCCAATAGGTAGAAAGATGCAACCTGATGCTGCCAGTTCAGATTACAGGCCACAGTGAAACCATGAAACTGATTAATGATTTTGGCTGTGCTTTAAATGTCTTTCAGCACATCTGAAAACCATTAAATCAGTCACAAGTTGCAGTCTTATGAAAAAAACTCCTATAAGAAATTTTCTACTAGTGTGCACTTTCTCAAATGCTTTGGCAGGAGAAGAGAACATTCCAGGCACTCTGTATTCAAACAAGCAATGGGACGCTGAAACAACAAACCTTGTTTTTCACATCCCTTGGCTTCATTCGTTTGACGCGCACCCAGTGGGTGAGAAGGCCATGGTCAGCCTAGTAAACTGATTGCGATATCTGGGTTAAAGTTGATTCTGCAGAATCCAGAGCCCTATATTAGCATAAACAAGCTCGAATTATCACAAAATGTTTAAATAAACAAAACTTTGAACTGTGCAAGGAAATCATATCTAGCATTGACAATGTAAACTGGTCATAAAATTTGAAGGGAAAAACAATATGAATCCATTCAGTTAAACATTATGCTTACCACACATATGATGACATCATTTTTTTGTAATGTGCTTCAAAATCAGTGAACTTGGACCCTGAATTACTTACTTACTTGCATAGCTGAGTGTGTGTGGACTATGACCTAATGGGGACTTCAATTATGTAATATATATTTTCACATTTCACACACTTTTATCCCTACGTAAGAATGAACTCAATGACTATATCTTTAGTATTGCAGTAATAAAATGGTAATATGATAAAAACATAATGATAAAATAAAAAGAATAAAACCACATGATTATATAGTTTACTGATACCCATTCCCACAAAACAACCTGTTGCACAATTCGTTATCGTAAGTTTAACTCAATATCGTGTTTCCAAACATGGAGAGTCCTGCAATCCCTTCCTGGGGGACAACTGAAGAGCTCAGATGCAAAAGCATTTTTCTCAAACTTCTATGTTTATGTTCAGTTATTTCACTTTAATGGCAATGAAAAGAATCTTTTCATTGCCACATAGGAGCCTGACAGAAACGGTCATTTTAGAAGAAAATTTGAAATGGCACTTACAGGCTAGTGTCCTTATTTAAAGATCTGACTCACCAGTGATGCAAGCGTCGCTGTGTATAAAGTCTGTATAAAGTCTGTTTAGTTTTTGGGTTAGTGATAAGATATAACTTCACAGCCAACAAAGGATAAGGAATATAACTAGTGATACACTAATAAT
This sequence comes from Tor tambroides, assembly GCA_021397915.2. Taxonomy (NCBI): domain Eukaryota; kingdom Metazoa; phylum Chordata; class Actinopteri; order Cypriniformes; family Cyprinidae; genus Tor; species Tor tambroides. The sequence goes on along the minus strand of JAFVLL020027107.1, from coordinate 11,340 downwards.
ATTTGGAAATATAAGGAAAAGGTAAAAGTGCACCATAATTGCACATTGGCATAACATCTCTAGATAAATCGTGTTATTGCCCAGACAGCATGGTACAAAATGAATGGAGCAAATTACAATGACGTAGTGCTTTAGATTTGCACAACACATAACCCAATACACAAAACAGAATGTTTGGTAACTAAAACTATGGCATTTGTATGGCAAAATTCCCTGTGCACTGTTTGTTCTTGCCTAATGCTCACTTATACAGCAGCCAGAAAGTGGGTCTAAACTGGAATAATCAAATGTTCAAAGTAAGCTGCTTTGTATATCACTAGCTACGACCCTGTAGACTCAAAGCAAACCTAAAAGGACCCATTCAGTAAAGTACAAACAAACAGCACCTTTGTTCGTGGAGCCAGAGATAATGCAGCAAGCACAGGCCTGAAGGGTTCATTCTCTGCGACTTATTTCTGTGCCATTGCTGTGGGAAAGCCAAGTAGGTCTCTTATGACTGATAAAACTAAGCCACATTTCATGCAGTTAAGTTCACAGCCAACATAAGTCCTGGGACAGAGCATCCACATTTGAAATGAAAAGTATTCAAACCTGTTTGGTCAAAGCGTTGACCAAACACCTCCGGTTAGTAGTAAACATATTCCAACAGCATTGACCTTGCCTGACTTGGAATTGCGTCAATAATGTCCTTGATGTGACATCACTGAATACTCTGAATTTGTGTTGTTTGAAGAGAGCAGATTTGAAGAGGCCTTTAGGTTTCTTAGGGACCTTTAGGTTCCGAGGGCCTATCGTTATCAAACTGACCCTCCACGTGGTACGTGTTGACACAGATGAAGAGCAGGACAACCTCTGATAAGGGACTGCTTTAAATGTGGACCCTGAGAAGAAATTCTCATTTTCTCATCAACAGGTAAGAGCAAAATGTCCACTTAAATAGAATAATTAATTGATGAGGTGTAAATTGTCCTCTTTAAAAAAATATTGTCAGTCAATAACATTTAAATGAATGGATCTAAATACTTAAATCTTCTTTCTGTTTTTTTCTAGAATAACCTTCAGTAAATAAATATGGATCTGCAGTTTGTTACACTGGCTTTGGTCTTTGCTACCACAACAGGTTTGTTGCCTCTTCAAGTTCATTTCCTCTAAAATGGGGATTATTATTATTATTATTTTACATTGATCTAATGCAGCCATCCTCCCTTTCAGCATTTCCACTCAATGATGAGATCAGTCAAGAAGCATGGAGTTTGCAGAGAGACAATCAGGCTACTGACAAGAAAATCTTCGCCAAAGATTCAAAGTAAGTTCACTCTCATAGTAGTGTTGATTAACAGGCACAATAACTTGATGTACATTTATTTTGTTTATTTTCATTTATTAAAAATTACATTCATACATGCCATGTCTTGAATACATCCCTTTTGTGATGAACATGTTTTTAATTTCTAAATTAAAATTAATTTTGATATTTTTTGGGGGACATCAAGTCAAAATGTCAAGGTGATACAGCTGTTGAAGAAAAATGCCTCATGAATGGAAAACCTTATTATGTAGTTTGGCATAATATTGTATTATTAAAAAAAATTTTTTAACAAAACTGCTTATTAATGTTTAAAAAACCTTTGTCATGTCACGTAGTGCAACCCACAAAAAATTAAATGTTTTATGAATTAATAATTAATATTTATTTTAAAAAAATACTTTTCAACTTGAAAAATACATTTAAAAATGTTTTTGAAAATAATGAAAATAGGTGTGCACTCAAATGTTTTCAGGGTGTATGGAAAATGTTATTTCTTTTTTACTTGATGGTCATACCACTTGACATTTAAATTGAAACTTTTCTTGAAAATTGTATAAAAGTTTTTTAAACCATATGAACTAGCAAGAAAACAAAAAGTAGATTTTGAATAACTTGGCACAAGCTAGTTTTTTTCTTTTCTTTAACATGGACATTCTAGTCCACATTCTAGTCTTTGTCCAAATCATTGACCCCTGATCCTGTTTTGCAGTGGTGTGTGGAAGAACCATGTGGTGAGCAGTGACCTTTACTCCCAAGACTCTCACAACCCCATGGCAGCTGAATTGAGACGAAAGCTGAGTATGGAGTCTGAGCGCCTGAGGGCTCGTCTAAAGCAGGAGCTTGCTGAGCTGAGGGAGAGACTATCTCCTTACCCCAGCCACCCAAAACACACCATGGCCAATATCAAGGAGTTTCTCACCCCCTTCACTAAGCAGCTCCAGACGGCTCTCCAGTCCAACACTCAGGAACTCTGCGAGAAACTCAATCTGAACCTCCAGGACCTGAACCCAGAGGAAGCCACACTCTACCAGGAAGCAGTGCAGAGGATCACACTAGCTCTGGATGAAAGCCACCAGAAAAGGACAGCAGCCTTTGAGGACTTTAAAACAAAAGCATTTGAGGCTGTAGAGGAGGAACGAGACAGCAGCGGAAAGGAGCTTTGGGAGGAAGTCACTGCCAGGCTGGGACAGGAAGTGTGTACCTTCAGTTTAGAGGTACAAGGGAAGGTGGCGGCACTCAAGATAGCTTTGGCAGGCCATCTTGCCTCGGCACAGCCTCCAAGGGATGTGATGACTTCAAAAGTGGATCAGTTCTGCCAGAATTCCTCAGCTCGGAATCAACAGTTTATTTCTAACTTAGACCAACAGATGATCGCTCTACAAGAAAACCAGAGCCATGGTGAGTCAGCTGGTTTCCATCAGACAAACATAGAGTCCATACAGGAGGATTTCTCAACCAGACTCACAGCCTTATTACAAGATATCGTACACACTCTAAACTAAACAACACACCAACATTCCAATCAGCAATGCAAATGTAATGTACTGTAAATAATAGCTTTTATGTTCGGATTGTACATTGTGACCTGTAACTTTTGTAGAACAATATTGTTGTTTGTACAGTTTTCAGAAAGGACTTTATGTAAAGTTCAGTGAAATACATTGAAGTGAAAGACAGAACAGAAAAGCTTTCTTCCTTTTACTGAATATATTTTGTGTAATGTGTGGATATGTTTCATAAACATGTAAATAAAAAAAGTTCAATTTGTACATATTTGAAATGAATTTATGTTGTCCATTGATTACTGCCTCAACTACAGTATATGAATAAACTTCTTTCTAAATAAATCACATCTAAACAATTGTGATATATTAGAGTACAGGAAGCAGCAAGTCATTGGCTAATACAGGGGTTTTCAAACTGGGGTCCGTAGAAAATTTGAAAAATCATACACAAAGAAAACTATGCCCTAAACTACTTTAAACTAAAAAAGAAAACTTTTTTAAATAATTTTTTAGGGCTGTCAAAGTTAACTTACCAAATGCAGTCATTTTTTAACACAAAATATATATAAAAAAAGCTCTTTACAAAAACATGTTAATTGAATTAAAAACATTATTTTTATACTAAATACAAATTCGTCAGTAAAAAACTTTCCAGATATTATTTGAAAATTTACTTTGCTTATGATACAGTCAAACTAATAGCCAATTATTTACTTTAGAAAACAACATCATCTTTATAATATCAAACTTAATATTTCTCACACAACATAAATGGTTCTTTATACATGATAAAATATAGCTGCCTTTATATTTCGAGAAGAGGGTCTTTCGATCAAGGTCCTGGCATCAAAAAGTTTGAAAACCCCTGAGCTAATGAGTAGAAGAAGCAATGTGTTATCAAAATATTACAAAAGGATTTCATCCACAGTTTGTTCCTCTCAATAATTCAGCTGTGCCTACATACCTCTTACAGTATAATTCAGCTAACATACATCTAAAACATATCAAACAATGTCAATAGCAGTACATGAGAGAATTAAGCATTTGAGTTTTCCTCCAAGCGCATGATGACTAGACTACACAGTGCTGTCTAAATAGATTAAAATATGCTAAATAGGCATTATGCAAAGCGGTTCTTTGCTGGTTTGTGCAGATGCTGTGATGTGATCAGACGTCTTATCGGCATATCAAATTAAGCTTCATTCAACGCAAAACAGATGGTGAGTTGATGGATCTCTTAGTGGAAAGCCCGAGGCAGAGCACCAGCCCAGCAAAACCTCTTCAGCACAAACCATCCAGCCATAACCAGCAACACAGCACCGCCGGTGGCAAAAATGACCCCCACCGCCACTCCAGCCACGTTCATATTGTCCCTGTTTAACGGCTCGCTGCCTCCTGATTCACAAGACAAACAAACAGTTGCTGTCAACATATGGCACTGTGCTGTTAATGTCTATTTATCTTTAAGTATTTTCATCTGAATTTCAGTTACATCAAAGTGCAATATTTTGTGCTATATTTAATTCTTTTAAATACTTTTCTATTACATTTTTAATAATTATTTGACATTTCACTATTATGTTTTTCATTTTACTATTTAGTATGTATGCAGCTTTTATGACCTATTATTTTTAAATAAAATGCTATATAATGCTACTTTTTATAATACTATTTTTTTTTTATCATTTTTAAAGGGGTCATCGGATACAAAATTCACTTTACAAGTTGTTTGAACATAAATGTGTGTTGGAAGTGTGTGTGCACATCCATCCTATAATGATAAATATCCACCCAGTGGTTTTTGTAAAATCCCTATTTTAAAATCCACTTTCTCAAATCAAGCTGTTCTGAGATTCCTGTCAGAATGACGTAGTTCTGCACAGGCTGCTCCCACGATAGTTGATTGACAAGGCCGTCTTACCTTAGACCCGCCCTGAGTGAGCTGAGAGCTGTCCGCCATTGTGTCGACTCCGGTGCAGGGGAAGACAAAATGTCTCCGATTAAGCGATTGAGGTGCTTTGTTGTTGGATGTAATAATGAATATAGCAGTCGTCATTTACTCCTGACATCTGAGCCACTGAAGACGCATAGGATTAATGTTACTTTCACTTTTAAGTGAATGCACCGATCCCCGATCTGCCTAAATGCATCTATGTTCACGCGAATAATTCGTAATCCAGCCTCACCTACAGAAGAAGTGAGTATAAGGGTTTTCTATGAATCTTTGCAAATCGCCTTTCCTAATAATGTTCTAGTTAGCCAGTTTCGTGGCTGAAGTTTACAGTCTGCTCCTCACTCCACGGAAAAGAGGGGCGGGGTCAGCAGAGCTCATTAGCATTTAAAGCAACATGGACTAGAATGGCTTACTGAAAACAGAGCTGATTTTGACAGGGTAAAAAAGGTGTTTTTACACTACCATTGAGAAATTTTAACCAAAGTCTATAATAGACTTTTAATTAAGACCCTAAAGAATCATATCAACTTGTGGAAAATGGGCATCCGATGACCCCTTTAAAAACCTTTTTATACTTTATATATTTTGTCATAATTATAATATATTTTTATATATTACATTTTTAAATTTTGTATTTTAGAAATAGATTTTTTTTTTACATTTTACTATTTTTGTAATTGTTATGTCTGCAGGTTTATGACCTTATTAACTGAATTGTTTTCCTAATTTTCAAACACAATTTAAAAGTAACTATGCAAAAGGTGATTAATATGGTATACTAATGGTTTAAAATATATTTATACATTTTCTACTATTTATTTTTTAAATTTGACTATATTAACGATTAGTGTGCATGCAACTTTTATGACCTTATTAATGTTTAATTTTGTATTTTCTAACAGAATTTAAAATTACCTATGAAAAATAATTAATAAAATTGTATACAGATGGTTTAAAATATTACATACATTTTCCACCATTTTTTTTTACATTTTATATTTTTATAAATCGTGTGTATGCAGCTTTAAAGACCATATTAATTTTTTCAATTTTGGTATTCTAACACCATTTAAAATGAACTAGGCAATATTTTGATTGAAGTAAAGTTTCAAAAAGAATCTCATACCAGAGGCCAATGCAGAGGGAACATCATTCTCTACAGGATCAAAAAGAGAGAGTAGTAAGGCATCTCAAAATCGCTCTCATTTGGAATTCAGTATGTTTAACAATAAGCTGGGTCTCAGACTGGTCTCATTCTGGATTCATGTGTGTTTGTGACTGACTCACTCAGGGCTGCGGTGTACAGAGGACCCACAGACACTGTGGCAGAATCTTTAGCTGGCGATCCGTAAGGTTCTAGGGCCCTTCGCCTTCGTGTTCTGGCAGAGTTGCAAGACTGTACGAGTAAAATAAGTAAAATGATAATTGGATGACATTTTCAGTAGTAGTATTCCAATCAATCCGTTCTATTCAAACAGTAAAAGACTCTTACATCAAGAAGTTCTTGGCACTTGTTCGGTTCACAGAGTCGCATTATGCAGTGCAGGTATATAGTAGACATTTCTTGATTACGGTGCTCCACAAAGCGGAAGGCTTCGAATGAAAATCTGGAAAACTTGGAGCGGCCATTATAAAGCACCATTGTCCGGTTCTCTACCACGCATCTGTGATGAAACAATAGAGAAACATTGATGTACTAACACACACATTGTCAAATTTAGCGATATAAGCAATAAATTCTTAATAAGAAGTAACTCACCCTGTGAAAAAGCTGTGCTGTTTGTTGTTGGTGTGATTATAAGGTGATGGGGTTGCAAAACAGTGGTCCAGCAAAAGATGAAAACTGAAAAAGGCAGAAAAGTTGTATTTCATTTCACAATAAAACCCTTAAGAAACATACCATTCACTGTCCAAGAGAAAACTGCAGTGTTCTTACTTTCCAGTGAGATTGGCAGCTTTTACTTCAACATAGACTTTACTGCGCAGCTCTAATCCAGTGGGCGGAACCACCAATGGGCTATTAAAATCTGTGTTCTAAAACAGAAATAATCAAAAATATCTTTAAAATGGTACATATTTTCAATTCAGAGCGAAGAATTTAAGACAAATCCCCACTTACGTTGAAGACTCCCATGCTGAGAGTGTCAATGAAAGTACCATTGTTGTCTCTAGTGGCCACTGACACTGATGACCTGCATGAAGAATATTAACCAAGTCAGGCCTTTTGCTGTCATAATGCCATTGAAGTATGCAGTGAATGTCTGAATACTCACGCTACAATCTGAGTGTTGTTGATGAGATATTCCAGGGGGTAACGGCAAGAGAAGTGGTAGTAGAGGTCTGTGGAGTAACTGATGACGCCCTCTGAGGAGCTGGGCGTATCAATGTATCCTGTGATAACGACGGACTGAATGCTGGAGAACATGCTGAATGGACCAGAGGAGCTGGGCACCTCATCCACAATCTAAAAATGTCCAAATTGAAACTCAATAAAGTGCTATACAAAAATGCAATACATTTAAAACTATTTTACTATTTTTACATTTTTAAAATACATTTTTTTTTTTTTTACATTTTGATTATTTACTACATTTTACTGTTTTTTTTTAAAAAATATGTATATACTTTTTAAGACATTTTAAAACATTTTTGTATTAATTTAAAAAAAAAAAACATTTTACACATTTTTTTTTAGCATTTTAATGACCTTATTTTGAGTTTTTAAAAATTGATTTGCCACACCACAACTGTGATTTAAAAAAAAAAAAAAAAGTTTTCCAGCTCTTGAAGATTGATGAGACATAAACATCTTTTTTCTTCCCACCTGCAGAGACTGTCTACATGGGTTCTCCTGGCTGTGGTTGACTGGCAGATGGTAGCGGATGACAGGTGGGTTGACAGTGGTATCAATGGTCCCCTTGCACTGGGCATTATTGCGCTCCCCATTCAGGGCCAGGCCATTGGGGTCAAAGCCTGCCCACTCAGCGGTGCACAGGTTTACCTCCAGAGTGATCATGTTGGTGCCACAGTCTACCACCAGATCATTGTTGTCTAACCAAAAGAGAGGAGTTAGTGTTGAGGAAATTGCAGAGAATGGAGGATTGTCTCACATCTGGAAGGTCAGAGACTCACCTGGAACCCTGTTAAACACTGCGGAGCAGTTAAGGGCCGAATGAACCGGCTGCAGGATGAGAGCCAGTGCACAGAAGCAGAGCCACAGCATCATTCCTGCTATAGAGCAACCACAGAACATGACTAAAACCACCCGCTGAAAAGTCAAATCATCCAATATTATAACCTTAACTTCTGTTACAGTTATAATCATGATGAAAGTAATTACTTTGAATGTATTGTGTTATTTTTCTTTTTACATTTAAGAGAAAAAAGCAGTAGAGATCAGAGTAAAGAAACAGTATGCCATACCTGTTTAGCTCTCAGGCAAGGGAACAGACACTATTTGAGAAAGGTGATGAGATGTTTCTTATATAGCGTTGGACCCCAGGCGTAATTCAAGTGCAGGGAGTGTCTCATCCCTCCTCCTAAATTACCGTACAGTTCCTTCCCTCATTATAACATGAATCCTCTGCCTTTGGTTAACAATAAAAGTCCTTGAATACAGTGACAGTGAGATTTGATGCATATCCAAGAGACACCAGTTCTGATTTTTAGATAAGCCAAATAAATGAAGACTGATAAAGTTGTGATTATGACCACAAATATATAAAAGACATATGTTAATAGGTTTATGCTAGCATTATTCTACAATCAAAAGCCTTTTTACCATTGCTTTTTATATTTTTTACATGTAAAGTATTAGAATCACTTTTAGGATTCATTATGTATAAGCTGGAAACTATTGACATCTATAAATGCATTAATTAAATCGGCTTATTGAAATAAACTATCCTGTTGGCTATTACAGTCATTTGAAATTTTGTTTGTTGATTGGTTTGTTTTAAAAGGGAGTAAAAGTTTCTGAGCAATGCTTGTACAAATTAATGTAGGTTTGTTGTAAAACATGAAAAAACATATCTTTAAGCTTTGTTGTCTGTTAACCAACAGTAAAAACTGTCCAGAACTTTGTCTATTTTTGTCCAATTGAGAATTGTATTTTTTCTGTAACAGTATTAAATGTCAAAGCCTTAGAACGTAAATTAAGAGTCTATTGTGTATAAATCATTTGAAACATAAAATGTTGCATCATCTCCTGGGAATAGAACGTTATGAATACGAGAAATGTGATAATGTGCCACAAGGTATGAAACACAGAGCACCAAAAATAGTCTTTGTTCGTCTGGCTCGCATGCAAGCATCATCTATTGTGTTCTGAGAGCTGCTAGATCAAGACACCCCTGCTAAAGGCTAAAGGGTCAGTTTTGACTGAGTGATGGTGATATCTGACAAAGAACTTTGAATGAAGCACATACACTTGTTTGTGCCAAAAAGCCCCTTGGTGTGAGAACATATTTCACATATTATGCTTGGATGTGCGCGTCACACCTTGATGATTTTCTGTTCTTGTCCACTGGAAAGCAGTGAAAGCAATCTAGATCCCTGTGTTCTTCAATCTTATCCTCAGTTTAGATGAATTCATATGACTGTAGAGATCACTAAATCTGATTTGGAGAGGTTGTAAAATGCATAGCGTGACATATGAGAATCATACTTGTTCAAGAATTCAAACAGCCTGCACAGTCAGATAAGGACAAGATCAACAGAATCCTTACTGTGGGTACATTTTGTAATTTATAAGCCATAATTCATAAATGTATAGGGCAACATCCCTATGAATAAGAATTTACAACAACTTCACATTCTGATTTCATCCTTTGACTGCAGGATAAATATTTTAGCCAGACCGAAAACACGGTAACAAGAGAACAGAAAGAAAAACATAAAGAGAATGAAGCAGACAAATTTGTCATTGGGTCCTGTATCTCATGTTCCAGCAAAATAGCACTACATTGTAATTTAATCATATTTTGTGGATAAAAAAATAGTGGATATCAAATTAATTTAAGATTCCTCTTCATTTCTGTAAAAAGATATGCTGGGAATTCATACACAGAGCGGGAACACCATTGCAAAGAACAGAACTCTCTTGTCAAATCATGAATCATGACTCCTTTATGATTGATGGCCTATTGCTATCTATGTAAGAAATCTATACAATACAATGCTTGCAAATTTTACAACTGGAAAAAAAAAAAATCGAGGAAAGCGTTTGAAAGGATGACAACTGTTACAGCATTAGAGTATGAATAAAGGACAGGGACGGTTGAGCATCTTCAGAACATAAAGTAATACAATTACTAGTACAATACTACCACCTGCTGGTTCAAAAACATAAAAAAATATCAACACCAATATTTTTTAAATAAAATATATTTTTCAAATTAAATATGGCGCTTCCCTGACTGCCTATTATCTTGCCTATGGTTCGAGCACAAAATAAGGAGACAGCATATTGAACTTAAACATAACATATAACCCAACTGGTGAGTCTCCAATTGCTTTCACATTTTTTAACAGATGTTGTTCAATCCATTGTCAAACTGCATGGTTTCTTCTCAAACTCCTCTTTTAGTAATTACAAGAGGCAGTCTGTAGGCCTGTTAAGTACTCATATCTGACTGCAACAATAAATACTTCCTTGCATCCAGGTTATAGAAAATTCATTGCATTTGGTGAGATAAACTTTAATGTCCATTCTATATGCATGTGCAATAAATATGCATGCACCAGCAACCACACAAGGTGACACAAGCTGAACATACGTAAACAAATTGTACAAGTTGCATGTTACTGTAGATTATGTGAAATAAGCATAACCTCGAAAATGCCAAGGCGGCATTCTCTCAAAATAGTCATTTTTATATTCAGGTATACACAAACAACTAGTTCCAGTCCCTGAATCTGAATGGTCAAACAGCTTTTCAAGTGTGCTTACATACAGGTTACACTGTTACAGCAAGAATTTATAAACAAGTCACTGAATTGTTCATTCAGTCGGTCCATTAAAAAACACTGATTCTGGAAATGCATTCTAGTATACTTCCTATTTCTCTAATATCTTTCTATGACAGAAATAGTGAGAGTAGTATTAGCATCTAGTAATGAGTGAGTCATTGAATCATTCACTAAAACAATTAATTAAAAAAAAACATTTCATTTAGGTACAAACAACAAGTATGTTGCTTGGAGGCATGCTACAATCCTGCTGTCCCTTACCAAAAAGTGGTATACATCAAGTTTATTTTATTAAGTACAACCCGAATTCCGGAAATGTTGGGACGTTTTTTAAATTTGAATAAAATGAAAACTAAAAGATTTTCAAATCACATGAGCCAATATTTTATTCACAATAGAACATAGATAACATAACAAATGTTTAAACTGAGAAATTTTACAATTTTATGCACACAATGAGCTCATTTCAAATTTGATGCCTGCTACAGGTCTCAAAGTAGTTGGAATGGGGGCATGTTTACCATGGTGTAGCATCTCCTCTTCTTTTAAAAACAGTTTGAAGACGTCTGGGCATCGAGGTTATGAGTTTCTGGAGTTTTGGT
>JAFVLL020027106.1:0-89152 GCA_021397915.2 Tor tambroides | reverse complement strand
TTTAGACAGGGAAAGGGCGGGGTCTCAAAATTAAAGATGAAAGATGCAACATAACGCCAGCAGGGGTCACTCATACTTCATTAAATAAATAAGAAGCTACTACGGCTACTACATAACACATTAAACAGTTTTGATGCTATTGATTGTTTATGTTGCTAAGGGTGGTTGCTAAGGGTGTTGCTCAGTGATACACAGAAAGGTTGGGTGAAGCGGTCATAGCCGTGCTGTATCGTGAATAAAACACAGCTGCTGACCAATCAGAATCGAGGAATGGAACTAACCGTTTTATAAAGCTGAATGCTGCACATTTAGCCCTATATTGTGTGTTGTTTTCTAGTGTTATATTATCCAAAAAAAAAAAAACTTAAGTCGCAAAATATGGCTTATCAAAACACAGAGGCTGCAATTTAATTAAATATACAGTATAAGCTCCAAGATTCAGAGTAATTCACAATATGGTGATCATTTACATGTGAGCAGCTCATGATCTGGTGTTTGTCTCAGATCCACTCAATCAGCAGTAAATGCCACAGTGTATAAGAAAGTCATAAATATTGCTATTAATATTGTAATTTTACAGTTATGCTTTAAAATAAAATTGTAGTGTTTCTTAAATACTAGATGTTTCACAATTGTTGCAATAGCAATAAAAACATATTTCATATTTTGTTTTAAAAAAAAATTATCATATTGATTTTTAATCACATTTTTTTGACCAAACTATGCAGCCCAACAAACAAGCTTTTCTTAAAAATAAAATAAAATAAATACATAAAATTGATCATATTTTTCCTAAATACTAGATTTTAGTTAAATATTACAATAGCAATATTTCCTTTTTTGTTTAATATTTAAAAAATATTATTATTATTTATTATTATAGTCATATTGACTTATAATCACAACATTTTCAACAAGCTTTAAAAACAAACAAGCGAACAAAAAAATGCAATGCAATCACAGCTGCAATTTTTCACAATTGAAAAATCAGAGGAGAAATGATTCCATCAGACTGAATTTTAGTTTACTTGTAATAAAATATACAAAATAAATTCTGCTGCACATATTCAGAGTTCTTAGCTAATATAATTAATAATAATATTATATATTAATTATTAGTATTATTATTATAATGTGAGAAGAGCGTTATGCAGGTATTAGGAGATGTGGAAAAGGAAAAAATGAAATATTGTACCATTAGAGGGTGCTCTCATTCCACAGTTACATTTGGCTTCATATTCACTTACAGTACATTCAAGTATTGTTGTTTTATATTGCTTTGAATCTTTAGATTGCATCTTAACATTAGGATATTTTCACTTTGTTACTGCAATGTTGCAATTTGCGGTTGAATATTTGCACTTTTCCAAGACACTGCATTGCAGTCTCGAATGACTGTACATATGCTGACTAGCAGTACTAACACCAAACTACTGGACTCATGATTTTTAAAAAGAAACAGACTAAAGATTGCAGCGCCAACTAGTTTTACTGTAATCATAAGATATTCTCTCTTAATGTGTTATGCATCTAACATGAAATAAGTTAGCAACACATTGTACTTCTGTTATTTATGCATTATTGAATTAATGCAGGATAGTATGGAAATTATAGTTAAAGAATGCAAGACCCAACTTGATTTTATCCATCAGAAATTGTGAAAAGTGGGTGTTAACAGAAGCAAGTCAGAGGTTGGAGGTGGTTTGTGTTCCTTTGCGATGATATTTTCCAATAAATCATGCACAATAAGACCAGAAATGTGTATTAAGAAAAAAAAAAACATGCATTAGCAGTAGTGTTGCTTTCGTCAACGAAAATTATGACTAAATATCGTCGTCAACGAACCTTTATCACGTGACGAAAACGAGACGAGACGAAACGTAAATGCTGGTCATGTGACGATGACTATAATTAAATGTATAATGCAATATTGTTGACGAATAAAAACGAGACTAAATGTGGTTTACAAAATAAAAACTATGCTAAAATGTCTCTTCATTTTTGTTGACCAAAACGAGACGAAACGAAATGTTATAACGTTATTTCGTCTCGTTTAGTTGCGTTATTATTATTATTATTTTGCAGTATTTCTGTTTCCTGTGTCTCACTTCAGCGGCTGCATCAGGTCGCACTGCGCAGACGCAGGCGACGTCACTTCCTCAAGCCCCACTCGCGGCATTATTTAGAAGACAACAACAATCAAAGTAACGATGGCTGGCCGGCCGGGGTTCGTCTTTGGGAGAAAATTTATGTGTGTGTACTTCTAACATGTTTGTTTGGTAAAATAAATGTTGTAAATTCAAATCAGAGCGTCTTCCGTGTCTGGAATGGATGTATTCTTGAGTCTATAAGGTAACAATAATATAATAAGATAACCTTGTTTTAAATGGGTTTGGCTAAAAGAAAATTTTGGTTTCGTCTATACTACTAGGTATTTATACTATATTGACTGGGTTAAATAGAATTGCATTACTAAAAAGAGACTAAAATACAATTTTCATTGACTAAAACTAGACTAAATGTCATCAGTTTTCATCGACTAAAACTAAACGAAAATAGTCATGGATAATTCTGACTAAAATAAGACTAAAATGCTCAGACTTTTAGTTGACTGAAACTTGACTAGACTAAAAAGAGTACGAACGTGACTAAAACTAATAAAAACTAAAATGACAGCTTCACACAAAGACTAGACTAAAACTAAAATTAAAACAGGCCGCCAAAAACAACACTAATTAGCAGGGGCTTTTTCTCCATTATTTCTTCATTATTGTGTAATTTAGTAATTGACAAAGTGTTTACTGTTAAACTCATCCAGTAGATTTTGTTATAATGCCTGAGTCATGAACTTACCATCATATTTAATATATTCCCCACATTAATTTGCAGTAAGTGAATTATGACTCATAAATCATGCCATTGCCTGCATGCAGCTAGTATTTATGGGTTTTGTGACCGTGGGCTGTTTATGGTTATCAAAGATGTGCTTTTCATCTAATCGTCCTAATTTACCATCTATACGGTTTATTTAATTTCTATAATTTATCATCAGGCTAATTATAGCTTAAGTAAACCGTACATTCTAGCAGAATGGCTTGTTTTCTAAAGCAAATAGGAAAGAAATCAGTCGTCCGACTGTGTCCGTGTGGTGCAGAATATAAACTAGGCAGGTGTTACAGGACGGCAGACCAAAGCCTCTCGCCCCTGTGGAGTAAGTAATAACTCGGAGATTAAAGTCTGTGTGTTTTAGACCCAGATTTGATGGGGGTGTTTGTGTATATGTGCATTAAAGAGAGAGGAGCGGATGAAATATACAGGCGTTCAGGAGAGAGGGAAGGAAAGACAGAGAAATGGGGGCTGATATGTGAACCGCACACGAGGAGGGATGTAATCGCGCCGAACTGTCCCGATGTGAGAGAGGAAGGTGGCTGCTTTTGTGCATTTTGTTCCTGCAGAGTGAAACCATCACCTTGAGCTCAGGACGTCCTGAGGCTTTCTCTCGCCTGTAGAGGTGTTTGCCTTTAAAGTCAACATGAAATAAAAATTTCAAAGTTTATTTGCTTTCTAAATATTCAAGAGATTTCTGGTCTTATTGTGGACGGTTCAGTGCACGTAGGATTTAAAATGTTGGTATTTTAAAGCTTTCATTAATATGTAATAACTTGTTTCACCTCTGAAACAACTTTCCTTTATATAATACAGTGTTATTTTAGTATTATTGATATGAATTAGATTATAATTATGAACTATGATTATGAATTAATTTTATTTTCACTTCAGATTTTACATTTTTAGTAATGTTGTTGTTTGTCATTTTAATTTCATTTTTATTAGTTTATTTAATTTAATTTTCATATATAATAGTTATTTCAGTATCATTGCTGTAGTTTGATAAAATATTAATTTGAATTTATTTATATACTGTTTATTTTCACTTTAATTTTAAAGTTTTAGTCATTTCATTGTGTTTAAATGGCTTGTTTTTAAATGGCTTAATTAATTTTTAGTTCTAGTTTTTGTTTATTAGTTTTAGTTTTAGTTGTAATATAAAATATATAATACAAGTGTTATTTTAGTATCACTGATACACAATTATAATTTTGAATGATATTATTTTTATATTTTCTGTTTTTTTAAAAATATATTTTCTGTCTTGGTTTTAGTAATTTTGTGTTTATTTTTTATTTTTTTTAATGTCTATATAATATTTATAATTTATTTATTAGGTTTAGTTTATTTAATTGGAGCTATTTCATACATAATACAGTGCTATTTTAGTTTCACTTGTTTTGAAGTTTTGTATTTTTGTCATTTTTAGTATTTTTTTTAAAATGGATCTATATATTATTTATGAATTTTAATCGAGAAGTTTTAGTTATTTTAATTCAACAAATTTAAGGTTTATTTTATTTCAAGTAACAAAAATATATATTTTTTTAAATAGTTTGTTCTAGTTAATGATAGTAACCCTGATATAATATTAATTTTATAATAGCTATTTAGGTATTGTTTTAGGTTATTATGATCATTTTGGTTGATGATATGATTGAAGTAGTAAAATGGACATTGACTTTAACAACTGTTGCCATCAAAAAGAAATGAAAGAAAGCCGTGACTAGATGAAATAGTTTGTGTTTGAAGGAGGGACAATCTGTGTGCTGGACAATCTTTGCATGCTTGTATTGGCAGTACATCACTGTGACACTAAGTGCTAACAAGACTGAATGGTTTGAATCCAGCGAAGTGAACTTCATTGCCTATCTGTTGGTGTGTCTGATTGAGGTGCTCCGATAGCATTTAATCCTGCAATAACACTCCATTCCTCACTGTCTTCCCTTAAGGTCAAACCGTGCCGCTTGTAAATCAACAAGTTTTTATATGATTCCAACAAACATTTGGACTTAATGAACTGTGCCGTCTGGATGGAATGACTCATATTTCCGGCTGCAGTATGAAAAGCATCATCTCATAGGCGCAGATGTTAGCAGTGTATATGCCTAACCATACATGAAATGAGTCTCTGACAAATACAGCTGTTTTAGTGAATTGAAAATGTGTGTGTGTGTGTGTTTTTAAAATCCTTTTAAGTAAGTTTATGCCTACCAAAGATGCATTTATTTGATCAAAATACTGTAAAAACAATAATATCGTGAAATATTACTACAATTTAAAAGTTTTCTATGTGAATATATTTTAAAATGTAATTTATTCCTGTGATCAAAGCTGTATTTTTAGCATCATTACTCCAGTCTTCAGTGTCACATGATCCTTCAGAAATCACTCTAATATGCTGATTTGCTGCTCAAGAAACATTTCTTATTATTATCAATGTTGAAAACAGTTGTGCCGCTTCATAGTTTTGTGGAAACCCTAATACTTTTTTTTTTTTTTTTTTCAGGATTCTTTGATGAATAGAAAGTTCAAAAGAGCGGCTTAATTGGAAATAGAATTTGTGATGCTATAAATGTATCACTATTGACCTATTTTTAATGCATCCTTGCAGAGTAAAAGTGTTATTTAAAAAAAAAAGATTATATATGTATATTTTTTATTTAATTCTCACACACAGACACACACACACATATATATTACAGTAGAAATATCTCAATTTGTCTCCCTCTTTTCACATTTTAGCAGCATTATATGACTGAGGGTTTGTCATTGAAACAAATGAAAGCAATCATAAAAGTGTGCTTTTCATCTACAGTAACAAAAAGAATCTGAGGAATCCCCATCGGCACAAGCCTGTGTTTCTTCAAATCCTTTTTAGCTTCACCTTTTACACCAGAGGATTGTGAACTGGGATCGGCAGATAAATAGATGAGATGAAGAGATGAGACGGGAGAAGATCTTTTTGAAATCCTGCAAAGGACTGATGCACTTTCAGATTGAAACCTTGAGCAATTTGGAGACAAAATGATGATTTGAGATCTTGGACAGTCTCAGAAGGCCTGAGAAAGACGTTCTGCAGAAATGATGAAAGTAAAAGATCTGCAATTGCTTGAGTAGGACGTTAAATACAAGTAGTCTTGTTTATAGACTCGTTAATAACAAAATTATATTTTGAAGTATACAGTTGAAGCTCTCTGAGACTATGCTGTCATCTTACTGCCTTGTTTTTTATTTAAAGCAACTCCTTATGATTTCCCAGCACAGTTGTCATGTTGAAAAATGTGTATGTAATACTCCTGTTCTGCGTAGATGCATTATTAATGAGTGTTGAAGACAGGCTTATGAGAACAGAGCCGACAGTGAAATATTGAACAAGCGGTGCAGGAACAGGCTGTGATTGTGAGGCGTTCACACCATTGAAATCAATATTTAATGGTTTTGCTTGTGTTTAAAATTCAGACTCGTAACACAGATTTCATGAAAACCAATAAACTTACATTTATAGTTTGTCTTCAAAATCGGCAGATTTGTAAGGCCTTTATAAGCAATGGGCCTCATTCATGAACATTAACCGAACGTAAATCCATTTGTGCATAAATTGAAATACAATTTTCTTACAAATGCATTTGCAGAAATGCAGAAAACCATTATTCATTCATGAACGAGGCCCAACAGGCTCATTAGGAATGTAGAGTGTTTACTGTCGCATTGAACTTAATGTAACAATTTATGTATAGTTTAAGAGTTAATGCAGAAATGTGGTGTTTTATGAGGCTCATTGTGTGAATTTAATACATTGGGTTTATTTGTTTCTCTTCACGAGCAGAAAGTAAATGCATTTGTACATACATTTCTGAATGCATTTCAGTGTGATAGTTTACATACTAATGGATTTACAAATGAGATGCACAGAAATTGGTTCTACTTGCGTTTCAACAAACAGGTTTATAAAGTTTACCTAGAGTTTACCTAGAAGTGGGTTCTACTCATGTGTCTTGTAGCCCAAATTGTAAACTTAAATTGTTGTGTTTGTTAGCTACAGTGTAAAAAATATATTTTTTGAAGTTGTAAATAAAGATTATTAGAGTACATTTTACAAGAGAGTCTTTACTTCAAAATTACGTGTTTAATTCAATGAGTTCCTTGTCATTTTTTGCTATTATTTGTGAAATTTACTAGCAATTTCTAAATAAGGAATTTGAATGTTATTAAAAAGGCATCTTTACACAGTCTGCTCAAAACTCAGTGAAAAGATGCAGTGCTGCATAAAAGCCAGACTAAATTACACCTGGTCAGCCCCTAGTATCAAAGCATACAGTTGTAATTGTGTAAATGCATTCATGCCACCTCTGAGCAGCATTAAACGGTCTTTGTAGACACCAAAATACCACTTCAGAAGCGCTTCTGTGCCAGCTTTGCAGTTTACATCTGGCAAAAGTAAATATGACACCAGTTCTGCAGTGCTATAATCCATTCGTAAATATTTGCATTAAATTTCAAAGTTTGCATACTAATGGATTTACCCATGATTTGTACACAATTTGTTCTGCTTGTTTCATGAATGTGACCCAGAGTGATTGTGTTTGTTGGCTGCATGAGCATAAATCTGTTCACACGTGCACTGTTGCTCTAAACATTTTGAATACAAATGGGTTTACAAACAACTGAATTTGTTTCTGATCACATTTCATGAGACTCACTGAAAAAAAGTCTTCTAGAAATTGTTCAGAAACTGTTAGTAAATTTCACAAATGGATATGAAGAAATGACACATTGCATTACACATGAAATTTTAGATTAGAAAAACTGAACGAGTGTTTTTCTTGTAAAAGTCCAATCATTTTTTATTTACAACTTTGAAAAATAATTTTTACAGTGTTTGAAAAATAGGTTTGTTAGCTATGCATAGACTGCAAAACAACCTTCTTCCGCTAAGAAACTGAGTTTAGAATAATGATTTGCTCAGCATTAAATTATATTAGTTTCAGCATACTTTTGCAGTATATTTACTGCCACATTCTTGTTAATCAGCTAACCTTCAAACCTATTTTGTGTAATACTTATAATTAGCCACTAATTAGCTAGTTGTCATTGCTTTACATGTCTGCAACTATCATCTGAAAGAAGCTACTATAATTTGTGTAAAGACATGCATTGATTATATCCGTCAGTTAGAAAGCATGCATGATTCATATTTTCCGTTATAAATAGCCAGAATATATTTGCAAATGAACAGAAAATCTGTGAAATATAAGAATGTTCTTCTATGAAACACATGTAACTTTTTTGCAAGCACATAGATGCTTTGTGTTTCTAGCTCTTAAATGTCAGTCTGTATTGCTTGAAATCCACTCAGTGGTTTCATTTCGAAGCATGTTTGGCTTCCCCGCACATTTTTTGGTTCTTAAGGCTTGAAAATTGACTGTATTGTGCTGTAATGGTGTAATTTGAGCTCCAAAAGCAAATCTGCATAATCCACATAATCTTATTTAATTACTGTCTTTCCTTTCTAATTTTGTTACAGGAGGACTAGATCTTATCCTCATGCCTGGTTTGGGATTTGACAAGAAGGGGAATCGGCTTGGCAGAGGAAAGGGTTTCTACGACACGTATCTGGAGCGCTGTAGGACGCACCCGAAGGGAAAGCCGTACACCATCGCCTTGGCTTTCAAAGAGCAGCTGTGTGCTGAAGTCCCAGTGGGTGAACATGATATTCTTATTGATGAAGTCCTCTATGAAAACGAGGAATCAACTGCGCCAGTCAGACCTTGATTTCAGCGCTGCTCAAAGTCATTTGAATTGAAATGATTCCTGCCATCTTGATCCCATTTCTGAATGAAATGCATTAAATCTCTTTGGATACAATCCATATTCTCAAATCAAATAATGTCTGGGGACTCCTTTCAGACAAGAGTTTCTGTATCAGCATAAGGATTACCAAACGCTCTCTAACAAAAGGCTAAAAATGCAGTCTGTCCTGACATTCACTCAAAAATGGAAATTTGGCCTTTATTTAATCACTCATGTTGTATTGAATATGCCGTTATTTTTTCTGTAAAACACAAGGGTATTTTTTTGAAGAATCTTCATACTGTTCATTTCTATAGAGGAACAATTTGTGGTGACCATGTCTGTCACCGTTAAAGTGCTCTTTATTACTTGTGCACTATATTCATAGTCTTCTGAAGTCATTCTATAGCTTGGTGTGAGGAACAGACTGAATAATAAAAAGTCATTATTCACTGAAATATTTGATTCTCCGCTACATATTTATGATTTGGCATGCCCATGTTTGGTTACAGCATGTGCAAAAATGACTGTGACAGTGTTTTCGAACTCAAATTATTATTTGAATTTTGATAGAAAGTAACGTTATCAGTAATAACTTTCATTTCAGTATGTTCCTCAGTCAGGCTTCTGAAGACTTCAGTGGTACATTTTTTTGTGTTTTCTTTGTCTTTTTTGGAGTTTGAAATCTGTGTTCTACAGATAATTGACACATACGGGATGGAAATTACATAAGAGTGAATGAATAATGACAGAATTTGCATTTTGGGTAAAGATTGCTTCAGAATGATCTTGTGTACCTGATTCTACTTGATTTCTTTTGTGTCATGTCCTAAAATGCTTCAACTTGAAATATTGTATTATAGGCTTATCCTCAAATTTAAACATTATTATCAGTTAGTTATATATGTGACCCTGGAGCACAAAACCAGTCTTAAGTCGCTGAAAATACATTGTATGGGCCAAAATTAACGATTTTTCTTTTATGCCAAAAATCATTAGGATATTAAGTAAAGATCATGTTCCATGAAGATATTTAGTGAATTTCCTAGCCTAAATATATCAAAACTTCATTTTTGATCAGTAATATGCATAGCTAAGATCTTCATTTAGACAACTTTAAAAGGTGATTTTCTCAATATTTTGATTTTTTTGCACCCTCAGATTCCAGATTTTCAAATAGTTGTATCTCGGCCAAATATTGTCCTGTCCTAACTTATTTATTCAGCTTTCAGATGATGTAGAAATCTTAATTTTGAAAAATTGACACTTATTACTGGTTTTGTGGTCCAGGGTCACATATGTATGTGCATGTAGACAAAAAATGTGTCTATACTTTTGTAATATATTTTTCTTCAGCAAGGACACAGAAAATTGATCAAAAGTGGCAGTAAAAACAATGTTACAAAAGATTTCTATTGTAAATAAATGCTGTTCTTTGGAACTTTATATTCGTCAAAGAATTCTGGAAAAAATATCACCCTGCTTTAAATGTATTGACAACTGAAAACTTAGCATGAAAAGAACTGAAAAAGCCATTGCACTGCATTAGTGCATACTAGACTCTTTTAAATAGAAGTCTTTACTCTTTTCTTATTTGCATTTGAATAGAATTTGTTAGAAACTGCATTTGACATCCTTCATTGCCTCGTTAAGTGGCAGAAGCGTTGAGATTTGCCCCGGTGCTCTTTATTGACACAGCATGTGAATTAAGACGGGCATAATGAGCAGTCTGTCATAGGCTCTGCCACAGTGACTCTCTATCGTCCTCCTGCTTTCTCCATTATGGCTCTGTGTTGACCTAATTACAGTGAACATCTCTGAGATGGTCTCTTATCTTGTCCTGAAATTCTACATTTCATTTTTTTTTTTTTCATGATAGTTGTTTTCCATTTAATATAGTCTTATTGTCTATTTTTATGGCACTTTGTGTTTTTATGTTAAGATTCTTCAAAATAACTTTTTTTTTTCTATTCCATGGAAAGAAGTAACAGCATACAGGTTTGAAACGACATACATAAGAGTGAGTAAATAATGACAGAATTTAGAAACCATATGTAGTTTTGTGTATTTTGCGACTTTGGAGCCAGTTAACTAATTGGCTTTCATTTTCGTTAATATCTCACTGTTGTAATTACACTGGATAGCTGTACAAAAAATTTTAAAAATGTGCTTGCCACACTCATATTTACATATTTCAAGTCAGCATCAAAATCTGACATAAACTGCCCCATGAATGTTTCTTATGTTCAAATAGCGCTAAAAAGCTTATATTCCAGGCTGGACCAGCCAATGCTTCCAGAGCTTCTAATGTCATCTGCAATGACATAATGACTTTAGCAATTGGCCATTGGCTATTTATTTACAAAGTGGTACTTATTCCGCCTTATTACGCATTGCACTTTCTTCCATTCATAATAATATGAGTACACCGTCTTGGCAGTTTTGGAGAAAGTTACTTTTAAAAGTAATAGATTACAATATCGTTACTCCATAAAAAAAGTAGCTAGTTTTACTTCGTTACTTTTTATGGGAAGTAATGTGCTATGTTGCATTACTTTTTCTCATCTGGTCTGGGCTTGCTTGTTTATTTTTAATATAAAAACATTTTATTTTTGGCAAATGTAAAAGCCCTTTCCCACCAAAAGTGAAATGAATAAGCCTCAGGTTGAAGGAATTAAAGAGAGGAATTTTGTTAACATTCAGTTATTGCGGGTTTGCGTAATATTCTGAGTTTGCTTTTCACTGTTTTTATTGATTTTGAGAAATACTGAATCTGTATTTGTGCAAGTGAGATGAGTAAATATATATTCACATTTAGTCTAGAACTACACTATATTGCCAAAAGTATTGGGTCGCCCCCTTCTAATGAACAGGTTTGACTACTTTAGTAATTTCTATGAGTACAAATCTTAATGTTAAAGCATATAATGATATTCTAGGGAATTGTGTGCTTCTAATATTATACAGTGCCCTCCACTAATATTGGCACCCTTGGTAAATCTGAGCAAAGGTGGCTGTGAAAATAAATCTGCATTGTTTATCCTTTTGATCTTTCATTCAGAAAATTCACAAAATTCAAACTTATCATTGAAGTAAAACAACTGAAAGTGGGGAGAAAACCTCATGATAAAATAAATGTTTTTCTCCAATGCATGTTGGCCACAATTATGGCACCCCTAGAAATCCTTATGAGTAAAATATCTCTGAAGTATATTCCCATTCATATTTACATTTTTAGCACACCAGGGTGATTAGGAGCATGAAAATGTCCAGCCATGACTTCTGTTCCACAGGATTATAAATATGAGGAACACAAATGTCAGCTTCCCTTAATCATCCATCACAAGGAGTAAAACCTAAGAATATAGTTCTGATGTGCAGAACAAGATTGCTGAGCATCACAAATTAGAAAGTGGCTGTAAGAAAATAGTTAAAGCATTGAAAATCCCCATTTTCATCATCAGGGCAATAATTAAGAGGTTCCAATCAACTAAAGATGTTACAAATCTGCCTAGAGGTCATGTGTCTATATCGTCCTAATGCACGGTGAGGAGGAGAGTTTGAGTGGCTAAAGACTCTCCAAGGATCACAGCTGGAGAACTGTAGAGATTAGTTGAGTCTCGGAGTCAGAAAACCTTAAAAAAAAAAAAATCAAACAGCCCCTACATCACCACATGTTGTTCGGGAGGGTTTCAAGAAAAATTCTCCTAGCTCATCCAAAAACAAACTCCAGCATATTCAGTTGTCAGACACGACTGGAACTTCAAATGGCACTGGCTTCTATGGTCACGTGAAACTAAAAAAAAAAGGAAGAGCTTTTTAGCAGCAAACCCACCAGATGAGTTTAGTACAAACAGGGATAAAAAAAGTACCCCATGTCCACGGTTAAATATACTGCTAGATCTTTAATGTTGTGGGCCTATTTTTCTGCCGGAGGTCCTGGACATCTCGTTCAGATGTATGACATCATGGATTCTCTCAAATACCAACAGATAAAAAATCTAAATCTGACTGCCTCTGTTAGAAATCTTATAATGGGCCGTGTTTGGATCTTCCACCAGGACAACAATCCAAAAAACTAAACACAAATATGGGTCAATGAGCACAAAATGAATCTTTTACCATGGCTGTCCCTGTCCTCTGACCTGAGCCCTATAGAAAATGAGTGAGGTGAACTGAAGAGAAGAAGTACTAACATGGAGCTATGAATCTGAAGGATCTGGAGAGATTCTGCATGAAGGAATGGTCTCTGATCTCTTATCAGGTGTCTCTTATCAAGAAAACTCAGGGCTGCTATCTTGGGAAAAGGACATTGCAATAATTGGGTGCCAATAATTGTGGCCAATATGAACTAGAGAAAGTATTTATTTCACAATACGATTTCTCCCCCACTTTCAATTGTTTTACTTCAATGATAGGTTAGAATTTTATGAATTTTTTGAATGAAAGATCAAAAGGATAAACAATGCGGATTTATTTTTACAGCCACCTTTGCTCATATTTACCAAGGGTGCCAATATTAGTGGAGGGCACTGTAGCAACAGTTTGGATAGGACCCTTTTCTATTCTAACATGACAATGCCTCTGTGTATAAGGCAAGGTTCAAAAAGAAAATGATTGATTCAGTCAGTGTGGAAGAACTTGACTGGTCTGCATAAAACCAAGTCTAATCCCAGTTTAACACCTCTGGTGTGACTGTAAATGCAGACCTTGGGCAAACTCATCACCAAACACCAATGACTTGTACATATGGGTACAGTCATTTTAGACACTTCCAAAACTGTTGTAACAGAGATGGAAATACAATTTCAATTAAATACATGAATTATGTTCCCATCGTTGTTGCCACAGATTTGGAAGTGCATTTTTCTGTTCTAAAGAAGGGGGTGTCCCAATACTTTTGTCTATATTGTATATACAAGTCATTGGTGTTTGGTGATGAGTTTTTGGCTCAAGGTCTGCACAATACTTTTGGCAATATAGTGTACATCATGTTCACACAGCGCACACAACACTTCTGCACTTACTCCACATTTCTCTCAGCATGGGGACAGGAGAGCTGTCAGTCAATACATGGAAAAACAAAGTAACTGGTGTTACAGAGGCCATTCGCCTCTGTAACTTATAAAATAAATTAAAGTAGAATTATTTTGAAGCTGATATTTCATGGCAAAAGAAAAAAAAACATATAAACAGTTCAGTTCAGCTGAATGCAATTTTGGCTTGTGGCATTTCATTCATTATAAATCTACATTTTGTCTGTGCTTCTATAAAATATATTCAGGAGACTCATGCCTCTAAGCTCTGAGATGGAGAATGAGGTGGACAGCAAACACTCCCACACCTGTATTGAGCGAAGATGAGAGGTTATAATTGCTATGAGACAACACTGTAATGTAGACGAGCCCTTCTTAGTTTAATCAATACACTGGAATCAGATGCAGCAGTAAAGAACAAAGCACAAGATAAATGCAGTTCCACAGAGCAGTTCTGCACGACGACTGCAGGAACAAGTATGATTGTGCCTGATTTTGTCCTTTTCAGATGATGAAAGAGGTAGAAATAGGAGAAAATCATTGGGGTGCACTTACATAAATGACTCTTGTTCTGTTCTCAGTACATTCATAAAACAGAGCTAAGTAAGTGCAGACTGATGCTGCTTCGTGTAAAACATTATTTATTAAATCAAGCTCTGATTGTTTGGTTTCAAAAACAAACTCAATTTTCTGTCTGCTTCTTTGTCCCTTGTGTACTGCTGCTTTGCAGGTAGCCCGTGTGTATCTACCAAATACATAGGCCATATTCATAACAGAATATGCACTAAAGTTTGGGGTATGATTTTGTAGAAAGAAATGAACACTTCTATTCAGGATGCATTAAAATGATAAAAATTGACATTTATAATGTTAGAAAATATTTTCTTTTGCTGTTCTTTTGAACATTTTATTCTTTAAACAATCTTGAAAAAAATGCATCATGTGGTTTCCACAAAAATATGAAGCAGCACAACTCTTTTCAACATTGATAATAATAAGAAATATTTCTTGAGCAGTAAATCAGCATACAGGTCCTTCTCAAAAAATTAGCATATTGTGATAAAGTTCATTATTTTCTGTAATGTACTGATAAACATTAGACTTTCATATATTTTAGATTCATTACACACAACTGAAGTAGTTCAAGCCTTTTATTGTTTTAATATTGATGATTTTTTGTATACAGCTCATGAAAACCCAAAAATTCCTATCTCAAAATTAGCATATCATGAAAAGGTTCTCTAAACGAGCTATTAACTTGTCATCTGAATCAACTAATTAACTCTAAACACCTGCAAAGATTCCACAAGGGGCTTTTAAAACTCCCAGCCTGGTTCATTACTCAAAACCGCAATCATGGGCCAGACTACCAGAGCCTGACTGCTGTCAGAAATGTGCATCATTGACACCCTCAAGCAAGAGGTAAGACACAGAAAAATTTCTGAGCGAATAGGCTGTTCCCAGGTGCTGCATCAAGGCACCTCAGTGTGGCAGAAAACGCTGCTGCTTGAAGAGGTGACTAGGACCCTGAGAAGGTGTGGAGAAGGACCGATTCCAGACCTTGGGGGACCTGCGGAAGCAGTGGACTGAGTCTGGGTAAAAACATCCAAACCGTGTACAGGCGTGTGCAGGAAATGGACTACAGGTGCCGCACTTTCCCAGGTCAAGCCACTTTTGAACAGAAACAGCGGCAGAGGCATGCAACCTGGGCTACAGAAGCAGCACTGGACTGTTGCTCAGTGGTCCAAAGTACTTTTCGGATGAAAGCAAATTTTGCATGTCATTCGGAAATCAAGGTGCCAGAGTCTGGAGGAAGACTGGGGAGAGGGAAATGCCAAAATGCACTGAAATTCAGTGTCAAGTACCTGATCAGTGATGGTCTGGGGTGCCATGTCAGCTGCTGGGTGTTGGTCCACTGTGTTTTATCAAGGGCAGGGTCAATGCAGCTAGCTATCAGGAGATTTTGGAGCACTTCATGCTTCCATCTGCTGAAAAGCTTTATGGAGATGATTTCATTTTCCTTTGACCTGGCACCTGCTCACGAATAAAACCACTGGTAAATGGTTTACTGACCATGGTATTACCTGTGCTCAATTGGCCTGCCAACTCTCCTGACCTGAACCCCATAGAGAATCTGTGGGATATTGTGAAAGAGAAAGTTGAGAGACGCAAGACCCAACACTCTGGATGAGCTTAAGGCCGCTATCGAAGCATCCCTGGGCCTCCATAACACCTCAGCAGTGCCACAGGCTGATTGCCTCCATGCCACGCCGCATTGAAGCAGTCATTTCTGCAAAAGGATTCCCGACCAAGTATTGAGTGCATAACTGAACATAATTATTTGAAGGTTGACTGTTTTTTGTTAAAAACACTTTTTCTTTTATTGGTCGAGTGAAATATGCTAATTTTTTGAGATTTTGGGTTTTCATGTGGGCTGTATGCCAAAATCATCAATATTAAAACAATAAAAGGCTTGAACTACTTCAGTTGTGTGTAATGAATCTAAAATATATGAAAGTCTAATGTTTATCAGTACATTACAGAAAATAATGAACTTTATCACAATATGTTAATTTTTTGAGAAGGACCTGTATTAGAATGATTTCTGAAGGATCTTGTGTCACTGAAGACCATAATGCTGAAAATTCAGCTTTGCATCACAGGGATAAATGATATTTTAATTTATTCAAATAGAAAACAGTTATTTTAATTTGTGATAATTTGCAATATAACTATTTTTGATCCAATAAATGCAGCCTTGGTCAGCATAAGAAATTTCTTTCAAAATCATTCAAAAACTCTTACAGACTGCAAACTGTAGTGTATAAATTGTATACCACCTAATTTTTTTAAAAGGTAGGTATATGCAATAGCACGTAACACAAATGTTTTAAACTGTATTCAGTCATTCAGCTGATAGACGCTAGAAAGTGCATTTAAGAAGTGCAGTCCTAGAGTGTCTATAAAATGCATGTGCATCAGATTTGATCTAAAATTCCATGCATTTTATCATTTAGTAAGGCATCCTGTGATGAATCATGCACAAAACTTGGAGCATTCATTAAGAAGAGTCAGTAGGGTCACTTATACATTATTGTACATCCATATATTTATATCTATAAATGAGGCCTCAGGCTCCTCAAAGCAGAAAAACAGCTGAATTCAGCATTGACCTTATGGCTAACTGGTCAGGAAGGGACAGAAATAGCGAAACACTTCGGGTGAACTTTTGCGTAATACTTTCTTATTCTAAATATCTGCCATTTGCAGAAAAATCCCAGTAGACATGATGATTAAAATAAAGCTGCTCTTTGCCCGATATATGAGGACGCTTTCATTACACAGCAGAAGGTTTCCTCACCCAGCGCTGTGTTTGTCTTCTCAAACTGCCTCCTGCTTAATCAAAAACAGTAGGTTCCAAGGAATGATTAATTGGAGGGAAAAAATCAGAGGGAATGCCAGCTCACAGCATGGCCGCTCATTATAAGAAATTAATAAGGTGAAATGAAGATGCTCGCTGGATGAGATTCACGCTTTGACAGGTAAAGCTGGATGATGCAGAATGTACCGAGCAACCAGAAGTTCACATCTGGAGTTTAATCAGCCACACAATAGCATGAAAGAATCAGTCTACACAGATATATCCATCCAACGCTCTTTCATCATGTAGATAAGTCTATCCATCCATCCCTTCATCCAATGTTCTGTCTCTGAATATATACAGATAGAGCTTTCCATCCATCCAACATTCTATCACTGCACTGTATATACAGGTAGATCCATCCACCCTTCCATCCAATGTTATCTATCTCTCTATCTATCTAGTTGAAAAAACCAGCATATGCTGGTTAGGTATGTTTTAAAGCATGGCTGCTGGTTTGAGCAGCATTCCAGCAGATGATGTAGGACGTAGCCTAAAGTCCATAAAATCCTCTATTGTGTGGTGTCATTATGATTATTTAACTGCTCCGGATTGAGACGAAGCGTCCCTGAACTCAAATCGTAAATATTAAACGTTTGATATTTACGACTCTTGATCAGGCTGCCTCTGACGTGATACCTTGTGATGGACAATGAGAGCGAGCAAGCGTCACTTACCGGATGTTGCGTGCTTCTGTAGCTGAAACCTTGCAGCCACAAAAATGCCACTAAAGCAGAATACATCACCCATATTCTTTGTTATACTTTGTTTTTCACTGTGAAACAGAACGCGTGCCAGGAGAGCCAGCTGACAACGTCGATTGTTCTCCATTTGTTTTTCTTCTCTAGTCACCTTTGATCTCGTGAGTCTCCGTGAGATGTCGTGTCACTGTGAAATCGTCCCTACAGTCGACAAGTGTGTGGTCTCATGGTCTGCTCGAATCATCTAGTGTGCGCGTTCAGAAAAATCGGTTGAAACTGTCTTCATGTCTGTGGTCTCCCATGGTTTTAAAATCGATTAAGATTTGAAAAATCATCTAGTATGCAGCCAGCTTAAGCGTAAAAATACGCTAGTCTCATGAGAACCAAGTTTTGTTTACAGCAAAGTCTTTTTGGATTATATCAAAATCCTCCAACATTTTTCTTTACAAATCCTCATTTTGTACTTCATGACCAAACGTTCTACATCATCCGCTGGAATGCCACTCTCTCGTAAACGTGTGTACGCGTTTATAAAGTTTTAAATATGGATATTTTTCTTACACAAACGCATTGCTTCGCTTCAGAAGGCCTTTCTTAACCCCCTGGAGCCATGTTGAGCACTTTTTTGTATTATGGATGGATGCAGGCAGTTTTTTGGGCTTCAAATAGAGCCCTGCATTTCAGCCCGGGCCCGTTGGGCCCCGACTTTTTTTTACATCCCTAGGGCCGGGCTTCGGGCCAATTTTCACGTCATAGTTCAGATGCAGGCCGGGCCTCGGGCCTGTTTTAGGTTTCTCCTTGTTTTTATATTTTAGACATCCATCAATTAGTGATGAAAAAAAATTGCCATGCTGGTGGAAACAACACGAGACCGTGCCACCGCGACAGAGCGGCTCGATGGTGTTTAGTGTCTAGCAGTAGCGAGCGCAAGTGACTTCAGCGCAGCTGAAGAGTTCTGCATTCAAATGCACGCAGTAGGCTAAAGCTTGCCACAAAGCCCCAGCAAACATAATTACCATGAATGTGTCCGGGAAAAATAGTAAGGAGATATTTGATTTACTAATAAACTAGTTTTTCTGAGTCCGTCTCGCAAAGATTGAAGTTGCTGATCCTGACTCGCCATCTTCTTATTAGACGTGCCTTTAGAGAGAAATGCATCTTTATTGATTACGATTATAATAAGAGTTTTTGTTTTTTTATTTCGTTAAGTGGTAATTTAAAGCTTTCTATAGATATATTTATCATGTCTGTGAGACATGTATTCGCTCAGCTTCGGTTCATTTTTGTGAAGCGCTCCTGTTCAAGACCGAGACGGCAGAAAGCACATCATGTTTGTTTTCTTTGTTTTATAAAAGCACAACGTTTTGTTGATATTGTGAGTGCACACAAATAAAAGTAGAACCTTTACAGTTCCGAATGATGTATTACTCTTACTTTCATCAGAAAAAGTGACGGCGTAGGCTATTTTAAGTTGTTTCCACTGAAAAAAAAAAATTCAAGTGATTGTGCTGGTGCCTCCATGTCCTGCAGAGCACGTGCTTCAGCTTCCACTCTCCGCAAAAACTTGGATTCTGTAACACGGTGAACGAGACGTGAGGATCTATTTGCAAGCTTTATTCCAAGACATGGTCAAAAACACAGGCAGGGTCAAACATCAGCAAACAGGTATAACACAGGCAAGACAAAGAGTAATCCTAGGGCAAGCGTGGGTCTTTGATCGGCGAACAATATCCAGAGGGCTTGAGAAGAGGGGTAGTCCAATAACATGAGCAATAGTCCAAACGAGGTACAAACAGAGTCTGAATGGTGAGACAAGGGTTAATCCAAGATACACAGGCAGGAATCAGGAAACAAGGCAACACGAAATGACTAGACTAACTAGAACTGGAAACTAGACTCAGTAAAGCAGCTATCACTAGGTGAGTGATAAACGCAGAACAATACTAGAGACTAAACAGAAACACAGAATGGCTCGGTAAGGCAGTTAACACTAGGAGAGTGTTAAACGCTAGAACAATACTCAGCGATCTGAAAGAGGAAGTCCAAGGCTTATAAAGCGTGTCTGAATGGATTCAGCTGTGTATGTGTAATCAGTGCCTTCAGCTGTGTGTGTGCAATCAGTGCAATGAATCATGGGAACTGTAGTCCGGAGTGACATGTAAAAGTCTGTGTGGTGTGAGAGTCAATGTAAAGAGAAGACGACATCTGGTGGTGAGCAGACGGAAGGCTACGGACTGGATTCGTGACAGATATAGGCTAGCGCACATTATTATTATAGCGCAGGTTTAACGTTTAAGCATTGTTATATGCTTGAACTGTTTTATTATATCTATAGATTTTATTTTAGTCGTGATGATTTGAGAAGGCTAAATTGATCAAACACAGGAAATGATCAGCTCACTGTCTGCCGTTGGCCGCTTGGTCGTTACTTTAAAAAAACAAAAACTTATATTTAACGAACAAAAATGCTCCAAACATTTTTCTAAATTAACTTAATAAAAAAAATGAAACGAAATATAATTATTTTGCCATTACATACAAAACTAAACTATTTCAATAGCCGAAACAGTAGTATAAGCTGTTTTGGGAGAAGGGAAAAAAGATGGGCTCGGGTCAGGCTCGGGCCGGTAATTCTGATGAGCTGTCAGACATGGGCCAGGGCCGGGCTAGGGCCTAAATTTGAGGCCCGTGCAAGGCTCTAGCTTCAAAATCTCAACCCCCATTCACTGCCATTATAAAGCTTGAAAGAGCCAGGACTTTTAATATAACTCCGACTGTATTTTTCTGAAAGAAGAAAGTCAATGGCTTGAGGGTGAGTAAATCATGGGGTAATTTTCATTTTTGGGTGAACTATCCCTTTAATGCCATACAATTTTGAAGTATTAAAAGTAGGCTGCATGTGGCCTCTACAACTTTCAAACTTCAAGGCTTTTTAACTTTTTAGGCTAGCCTGGCTTTGTCAAACTGACATCAAAGTTGGTTTAGAATTTTTTTTTCTTCAGATAAGTCTTTTGTGATTTTTATCTGACAAATGTTTTGGCAGGATGTCTGTAAGGTTGGTCATAACACTGATTTTTGTGCAATAACAAAAACTTTACTGCGGCACCACCAGTGTTACTAAACTCTTACAAGACTCACATTTGTTTTAGGGTTTCTGCAGAACTCTAAATAAACAAATTAAAGAAGAACAATGGTTACCATCCTAAAATAACAAAGGTTGAAATCATGTTTTGATTGATAGACCTGTCTTGGTTTTTGACCAACATTTATCATTATGAAATAATTCTCCTTCATGAATGTTTGATTCGGTGTTAATGGAGAATGCTGTGAACAGTGGTGAGAGAAATAAAGTAAAACTGGACCGAGATGCATGAAGGAACAAGGGTTGAGCTCATTGACAACCTGAGGCATGATGTTTGAGGGATGATGTGTAAAATGAGTTCTCTGTTTGTCGTTAAAATAGCTAGATGCCAAGATAAACAGCTCATGCATTGAAACAAGACCACAAACCCTTCGACACACACTACAACTAAAACAAATTTTAGGTGATCACTGCATTGAATTTGAGTCTTGTGTGTTTCCGGAAGCAGAATAAAATGAAATTCATATATTTGCTGTATAGGTTTTAATAATTCTTATTTTTAATAGTTTCATTTTTAGTATGAATTGCCCACATTATACACAGTACAACTGATATAAAGAAATGTTAGGTAATATTTTAAATTATATTTACTAAATTATCTAAGATGCATAATCCTGATGTGCACACAAAATATATTAAGTAAAGATTTTTACTCATAAGGGGCATTTATAAGTAAAATAAAAGTTTTAAAATGGCATCCTATTATGAGGAAAAGCCAGTGTTATTTTAGTATTAATATATTTGTATACTATTTATTAGTATTTTGAATTAGCTTTAGAAATTTTATTGTGCTTTTGTCTTTTGTATTAGTTTTTTTTTTTTTTTTGGTTGGTTGGTTGGTTTTATATATTTCTATTTCACATCAAGTTATTTTTATTTAGGTTTTAGTCATTTTATTACTTATTTTCTAACCTTTTGCCCAGTCAAAATGTTTAATATATTTTTAATTTAATTTAATTTAATTTAATTTAATTTAATTTAATTTAATGTATTTATTTTTAACTTTTATCTAATGTTTGTTTAATTTTATTTTAGCTTTATTTCAATTAATGAAAGCAATTTTTCTTGAGTTTTCCTGATTTCCGAGTTTTTTCCAAGTTTTCCTGATTTCTACTCAACGGTCATACATTTGAAACGATTCCAGTCTTTGTTCTAACACCTAAATCCTGACATAAATTACAGAGATTCTATTTGAGCACTGAATATTCATGAAATATCTCAAATCAAATTAACAGCACATCACTTCACAGCTTTCTGGACATGAATGACAATCTTATGAGACTAAGAGAAGGAACAGTTTCAGAGTCCTTTGAAGAATTAAAGGCTTGCTTCTAGTACACATTCATGCTTTAATGGCTTGGCAAATGGATCCCGCTCACTGTGGTGCCACAGAAGCCCAGAAACTGATTCCTCTGTGCCAGAGGATGAGGGCAGCTCACAACAGCTTACATAGCACTTAGCATGAGGCCTTCATGGGCAGAAATCACACCGTCTCAGGCTGGCATCCACTGGAGTCTGTCTTGGCAGGACAGCAGGACAGTGATCCAGCCTCTCCACAGGAGCAGAGACCAGAGGAGAAGGGAACGGTTGCAGATGGCCTACTGTTTTATTAGTCTGAAGCTTACCTTGCAAGTCCAATGAATTGGTGTTTCTTCTGTAAAGCTGTTTTGACAATTGGTTTGATTTCATGGTCCAAGCTTGCATTTGATTCCAGCTCCCTCCATCTGCCCAAAATTTAAAGGTTGGTTTAAAATTACATTTAAATTTGAAGTTAAACTACACTCATAACCTTTTAAAGTTATCAAAAGTAGTTATTTTTAAATGGAAATATACTTTTAAATATCCACCTTTTTCTTCAACGCAGAAGTAAGCCTATGGGCAAGACTTGTGGTTCATATATAGGGAAAAAAACGAGAAGAATAACAACGTGCAGTAAATGGTAAAACTGTTTGCACTAAAAACCAGTGTGCTCATAATTAAGATAATACATTAAAATAATATGGTAAGACACACCAATTTGCAATATCAAGCAGCAAAACAAGATGTTCTGTACAGCTAAAAATAGCGGATGAGACCGGAAGGCAGACCCATTAAATTTACAAATGGCCACACTTACGGGAAGAAAAATAGGTTATATGATATCAGTTATAAGTGACAAAGATCATATGATCATATGTTATTATTATGAATGATATACAACACAGATACTAGTCTTGCATAGGGAGACCTTCAGACTGATGGGTGACGGCTGAAGGTCTGGAATCCATGGCAGCTTTCATTGGCCAAGGCCCGCCCATGAGGCCGTTTGACCGAGATGTCAAACAACCAATCACAGTTCGTTTCGTTCAGCGTCACGTTTCGGGGCGTGGAAATGTTGCCACAATAACAAACCGGTGTGAACAAAACTCTCGGACGTATTTTAAAGATTTTATGCTGCAAATTTTAAATATTTCACATACTTTTGAAAATCCAGCGTTTAGTTGATCCTGATAAGCGCTCGTTATCACAGTTGTAAACACGACGACTTTCTTCTTTCGTGAGGGGGTTTGGCATCACGGCATCTTTGTTTCCAGGCAGAACGTTAAAAGGGTCATCGGATGCCCATTTTCCACAAATTGATATGATTCTTTAGGGTCTTAATGAAAAGTCTATAATTTTGGTTAAAATTTCTCAGTGGAAGTGTAAAAAAATACCTTCTTTACCCTGTCAAAATCAGCTCTGTTTTCAGCAAGCCGTTTTTTTAGTCCATGTTGCTTTAAATGCTAATGAGCTCTGCTGACCCCGCCCCTCTCTTCTGTGGAGTGACGAGCAGTACTGTTTACTTCAGCCGCGAAACTGGCTAACCAGCACGTTATTAGGAAAGGCGATTTGCAAATATTCATAAAAAAATCCCTATACTCACTTCTTCTGTAGATGAAGCTGGATCACGAATGATTCGCGTGAACATAGACGCGTTTATGTAGATCAGGATAGGCTCATTCCCTTCAAAGTAGCATTAATCCTCTGAGTCTTCAGATGTCAAGAGTAAATGACAACTGCTATATTCATTATTACATCCACCAAAAAAACACTTCAATCGCTTAATCGGAGACATCTTGTCTTCCCCTGCACCGGAGTCGACACAATGGCGGACAGATGACAGCTCACTCAGGGCGGGTCTAAGGTAAGACGGTCTTGTCAATCAACTATTGTGGGAGGGGCCTGCGCAGAACTGCGTCATTCTGACAGGAACCTCAGAACAGCCCGATTTGAGAAAGGGGATTTTAAAATAGAGATTTAAAAAAAAAAAAAAAAAAACACCGGGTGGATTTTTATCATTATAGGATGAATGTGTACACTGTAAAAAAAAAAAAAAAGTTGAGCCAACTTCAAATTTTAAGACAACTAGCTTCAGCAGATTTTTGAGTTCTCTCAACTTATTTTTGTAGGAGATTTTCAACTTTTTGTTGTATAAACTTAAAACAACAAATTGAGAAAACTCAAAAATCTGCTGAAGCTGGTTGCCTTAAAATTTTAAGTGGGCTCAACTTTTTTTTTTTTTTTTACAGTGTACACACACTTCCAACACACATTTATGTTCAAACAACTTGTAAAGTGAATTTTACATCCAATGACCCGTTTAAAGAACGTGACACACACATCTCCCGTAAATCCTGTAGAATTCAACCAATCCGATGAAGACTTTGAAACTCCTGAAGTGACCAGTGGTCCGTGGGCGTGACGTCTGAGGCTGAGACAACATTCTGCATTTATTTCATTTTTCTACAAAGCCATAAACTTATAAAGGTCACACTGTAAACTGCGCAACATAAAAGTTAGACTTATCAAATTCTCAATTTTGCTCAACAGTTTTATTATTAGGCCTGCTTCATCGGCTGCTTGGATCAACTGTTGTTTGTGAACATTGCTCAAATACCGGCCGGAAATGAGTAAGGGAATCATTTAAATGAACCGTCTAAATGAACTGATTCACTCAACTGAATCGAATCAGATCATTTTCCTTGATCTTTGATTCTCGTTCGGCAAAATGAACTAAACATTAATCGAATCATTTGTGCATTTGAGTAGAGTTTTATTCTCTCAATAGCCAAATTCCCTGAACTCATAGCCTACACAAACTTTGATCATATTCCGAATTAGGAAAGTTTTATAATGCAGCCAAAGATTAATTATGAGAGGCAGAAATGATTTATTCATCACCGGAGTTGTTTGTTTATTTTTGTCACGTGATAGACGATGTTCAGCGGGAAAGCTGTATGAGCTATAAAATAATTGTAGCAAAAATATGTTTCCTTATATTTTGTAAACTAGTTTAAATATAAAAATATAATTTGATTTAGGTATTAATGTTAATAATTGAGAACTAAAGTGAGCTGCCTGTAAAGGGAAAACTGTTCACAAACTTCCTGTCAGTATACTATTTTATAATAGTGAATAAACCCCTCGATCTACAGCATGTGGGTGTCTTTCCACTCAAGAGAGAGGAGCGAATACACGTTTCGGTGTTTACGTCTGAGGATAAATCTCCTCGTTTCGTTTCATGCTGCTCGTGGAGGCAGGAGCTCTGGGAGCGGGAGAGCGAGTGTTTGACAGAAACAGACAGCTCCGGAGGGACACGCGAGTAATTCACAGGAAGAGCAATGCGAGGAGAAGGGAAGGTGTGCAAATTGGGTGGGTTTAATGCACAAGGCACAGGAGCTGTTGACAGACATCAAGCCTGTCTCAAAGGGCTGAGAGAAAACAACGATAAAAGTGCTCAACCCCCTGTGATCGAACAGACTAAATCTCTTGTTTACTCTTATTCAGGGTGTATTGGATGCCAGTGTTTGTCATGTATAGCCTATTCAAATTATACATTACACTACTACACATTATGCTGCAATTTGTCTTATCTCAAAAATGTAAATTTTACCCCAACATGTCAGGGATAAATATGTATGTATTTATTTAGATTTTTTTTGTCCTTATTTGTAGCTTTACAGCCACTATGTAAAATTACTATGGGAAAAAGCGGAGGGATTTTTTTTTTTTTTTTACAGGACATGATTAAAGGGGTCATGAACTGCCTCTGTTTTTTTATTTTGTGTTCTCTGGGGTCCACTTAAAATATTATCAAGATTTTAACATCAAAAACATCATAATTTAGAAGTAATAGGCTATTTTCTGTCCTGTTTTTGACCCCCCTCATCAGAACACTCTGTTTGAATAAGCTTGGCTGATTGTAAATGCCCACGGCTATGATTGGCTAACACTTGTGTGTTTGACAGCCTATGTCCTTCACAGGTGGACACTGTGATGTTTTAGGCTAAAAATGCATAAATACTCATATCAAACGATCTGTTTATCAGACAAAGCAATAGTGATCACATAAAACAGTTACATTTTTCATTACTGTTCACGGACATTACTGTCAGATCCAATATATTCAGCACCGCATCATCTTTTAGTTTCACCATTTCTGAAAATCCCGCACTGAATTGTGCCTTGTTTGTAAACGAATCTTGTTTGTAAAATGAAGTGAACGAAGGACCGACTTCTGGGTAATGCAGTCTGGATCTTCATTAAAAATAAAGTTCATTCACGCTTTCCTAATGATGGGATTAGAAGGAAGGCAATGCAAAGACTGTTTTTCCACAACTTGGCACTGACTGCACAGCATCTTGTTGTCTTCGGAGCGTCTTTATCGTTTGGTTTCTGTGTAGACCTGTGCGTTCGCCCCTCTAGTAAACACTTAGGTGCAAATTGGTGGGCGAGGCTTAACAGGCAGCGATGTTGAAGCAGGAGTTGATCTTCTTCTGTGGAGGTGGCGTTTAGCCACACTATTACATCAAAGCGTGTCATTTTGGCAAACTGCCTTCAATATAAGCTGTTTTTAGACTAACGAGGAAGTTTTGAGATCTGAAACATACAGGATGTTTTGATAGTTCAATGACCTCTTATATGTGAAAAGATCAAGGGAATTTTGGTTTCTCAGTTCATGACCCCTTTAATAAATTTAATTTAAAAATGTGTTTATATGGATCTTGAAGTCATGGTTACTATAAATTATACTGTTGTATAATTAATAATAATAATAATAATAATAATTAGGCTAATAATAATAATAATAATAATAATAATAATAATAATTGTGTTCCACTTAAAAAGAAATAGCATCCTAAAAGTTGAGGGACATGATTAATAATAATAATAAATTTAATAAATAAAAAATAATATAATTTTGTGTTCCACTGGAAAAATAACATTGTACAGGTTTTGAAGAATCTCAATAACTATCACTTCTTTCTGAATGCTGTTTAAATGTCTTCCTTTCTCCTCCTGATCCCATGTATCCTGCCATACACACACACACACACACACACACACACACATATATATATATATATATATATATCTCTTGTAAAAATATAATTTATAGTAACTTAAAGATCCATTTATATATATGCAGATTCTGAAGGACAAGATTATTGTGATCTCAAACTATGAAAAAGAAAGCATAATCTAATTCTGTGCTCCCAGGAAAATAACATCTTACAGGTTCAGAAAGACAGATACTTTTTTTGGCTGAACTACTCTTTGACAGTAAATGCAGGGTAGCTGCAATGTAAAGATGGGTCTGAAGGAGAATATAATGAGGGGAGATGGTGGACAGTCCAGTTGTAGGTTGTCATATGGTCATTCGTCAGTCTGACAGCTCGTGGGAAGAAACTGTGCTTTATTTTGGGTCGTTTTGACCCCTTTACTTCATTGTATTCCTGTTCAGGAGAATTATTTTTATCTACATATGCATTTTATGAATAGTGTAGTGGTTTGTGGTTTGAACCTGAAAGTATAATAAGAGACCTGTGGATTAATATGGGTGGAATCGAACTCTGGTTTGAAGTAAGCAATCAAACCTAATGTGTTTGACTTCTCTACAAAGGTGAAGCATAGAGTTTCACTTGATCTTTGGCTGAGTCTTAGCTTAGCCTAACCCATCAGAAGTCTAAACACAGCTGCACGTCTGCATGAAAAAGCACAAGAGCATGCAAAATGTTGGCTTATGCCGCTTCCCTTCAGTCATTGAGATTTGACCTTCTCACGAAAGTAATTACAGGAGTGATTTTCCCAGAACTGAGACGGGAAAAAACTTCAATCTTTCATAATTACACTGGTGGTAATTAAAGTTATCGAGACGCACACAGCTCCGAGAATATACACCAGTCACAAACACACACCAAGTTTGATTTTTCCATTAAAGCAGTTTGTTTCCATTAGCATATATGGAGAAGCATGATACAGCAGGTTTATTTTAATGATCAGGAAATATTATTTGACGGTTTTAATCTGATAAATTAATCTGAAATAATACAGCACGTTACCTGTACACAAACTATGCAACATGAACACTGTCCTAAAGTTTAGGATTTTTTTTTTAATGTTAGTCACTAATATAGTTAAAAATCTCAAATATATTCTGAAATATAAATGTTAACAATAACAATGTAATTCATTCCTGTGATATCAAAGCTGAATTTTCAGCATCATTACTCCAGTCTTCAGTGTCACATGATCCTTCAGAAATCATTCTAATAAGCATCTAATAACAGTTGTGCTGTTCAATATGTTTTTGGAAACATTGATACTTGTTTTTTTCAGGATTCTTTGATTAATAGAAAGTTTTTGTTCCATATAAATGTAACTTAATTTAATGCATCCTTGCTGAATAAAAGTATTTATTATTTTTTTTAATCCCACTGACCTCCAACTTTTGGCAAATGCATTAATATTAGACTTTTATGCTTCAGATGCCATAGAAATTTGGAATACGAAATATTTGGAAACAGTTTCCTACACATTATAAATTCTCACATACAGACACGCTCAAACAGGGTGTAATGTGTGATGGCAGGCACAGAGAGAAATGAGAGGAGGTGTGCTGCCAATGTCTTTATGCCACACAGAGCGGCGTCTCTTCTGTGCCATGTGGGCAGGAGGAGAGAAGCTTCACCAAACACACTGCACTTGTTTCTGTGGCTAAGCACCATGAATGACTGTCTGGGGCCGAACGTGTCTAGACACCGTGTCGTGTCGGTGGGCGTTCCTGCATGTGAAGGCAGAGTGTCTCCTGCTGGTCACCTTCACAATCAGTTTAATTTGTTGGAATAATGCTAGTAAAATAGCTGTTGTAGTAAATAATAACACTGAGATAACATTTCTACACTACATTTTAATATCCCTGGTGACAATGCAGTGTTTAGTCTCTTAAACCCTCTAGTGCCATCAACAGATATTGAACCAATTGCTGTAGAAATGTACATATTTTTACTTTGGTTTCTTGGCTCATGCTTATTTTTTCAACATATTTTCCTCCGATTTGGATGAATTCATCTTCAGACCATAGTGGTCAAAAGACACCATCACTGTCAAAAATGACTGTGATTTTAACGATAAAAACCTGTTAAATGGTTAACGGTAAGTTCCCGTAAAATTTACAGGGAAAATACGTAAATTGACGTTCACAGAATTCCCTGCGTTGCATTTCAAATGTTGTTTGAATTTGATGTTTTTCTTTAAAATAACTATGCTGCCTCTCAGTTTTTTCTTATCAGTTATGTTTATTAGGGTTGTATGTTACATCTAATGTTGTTAAATTAATGTTTATTGCATATTTCAGTTTAATGAGTCTCACCATGATGGTGTTTAGTGCTTGTGTGAATGACATTGTGCACATTCTATATGTGTTATTATTTTAAAGCTGCTTGTGATGGGCTTTGGTTCATCATGTGACTTTCTAATCACCACCTGCATTTGGTGGTTATCAGTGTATTTCAAAAGGTACAAAACAGATTTTAGTACTTTAATAGGTTGGTATATCAGTTAATGAAATTATGGTATTTAACTGTAAATTTAAGTTAAAACTGTAAAACATAAAATGTTGTTACCGTATTTTTTTACGGTAGAATTCCGGCAACCACAGCTGCCGTCTTTTTACCGTAAATTTTACTGAATTTTTTTTTACAGTGCAATAAGGAATGTTTTTGGTATTGATATTTAACTTGCTTCACATTTTTGTCGCAATGCCCAGAGCAAACAAAAGTACTTTGGTGGCATCTACTGGTCAAAACCTCTAGTTTCAACTAAATATTCTCTCCTTGTATTCCTAAGGTTTTGTGGGGGGAAAAACACCTTTCCATCAATTTTAACCAATTCTTGCACTTTATTTATTTATTTATAGCTATATTTCACTTACAAAGTTTATTCAGTCTTCTCCAACATTGGCCTGAATGATCTTCAAACCAAGCGTCATGAATAGATGGATTTATCATTTTCAAAACCATTTGAAACATCAAACAGTTTTTATTGCAAAGATGCCAAACAAGAAATCAGGCTATACCTTGGCAACACATTGGTTTAGTGAAATGAACTTTGGAAAATTTTGTTGTGTCTCTAGTGTATGTGCAAAGTTTTAAACCAGCACCACCTACAGGTCAAATGTTATCAGCAAAAACGTATCTACTTTAGGCCTCAAAACTATTCTGTATTTGTATTTGCATTGATACTGACTTCAGGTAGTGTTATGTTGAATAGACTATATATTATTATTTTGTGCAAAGTCATTTAGAGACTTTTACTTTTTGTGGAATAAAATTCTGAGGTGAATTTTTTTCTGAGGTCATTTAAAAATCATGGATCTTAAACATTTTTCTTTGAACCTATGATTCCAGAAAATAACTTAAGTAACATTTAGTAGTGTAGACTGGATGTGCACACGTTTCTATCATTTTTCCACACTAGACCCATTCTGACGGCATTCATTAGTGAACACGTGTTGCACAGATATTTCTCTGATACTTTGACTACATGCTGGCATGGCCAGTACAGATTTTCACATTAAGCTTAATTTCTCTGCCTTTCGAACGCTCGGCCCAAAGTAATCTTGAAGCAGCACTAACAGCCCAGACATTAAGCATCAGTCACAATCAACAGATGCCACATTCAATCAGACAGAAGTGAGCAGTTGACTGACAGGCTGGCAAATGAAGCGAATCTGGACTAATTTTCCCAGCCTCCCAACCATGAGCGCAAACATGCATCGTCATATCAAAATATGATTATTGTTGTACAGCTGGAGATTTTTTGTTTTTCAGACTTCATTCTGTGAATTGCACATGAATATAAATCTATAATGTTTAATAATTAGATTTGTATATATAAATATATAATGCTTCATAAAATGCATGTCAAGTGTCCAAATATCTTCTGGCTCATTGTATGTCTACATAAGTTGCAAATCCTGAGAGGAAATCTATTTATTTGCAATATAATTACTTCTAGACTTGTTATTGTCACGTTAATGAGAAGACAAATGCATTTGACCTATGTTTGCGGGGACAAATGAGCCGTCCTGTCTGACGTTCGTCCTTCGAGCTTCAGTTTTGCCAAACTTAAAGAACCTTCATCCAAAAATCAACACTACTGTTTCAAGTTATCACACACAGCATGCCAATAATTGCATCCTCTTGATCACCTACACTGTTTCTCCTTTTTCCTGTCTTTATTGTCTGGATTCATCATGGCATTGCAATCCGTCAAAGATACAAGAATAGAGAGGTTTTCATAAAAATGTCTCAACCTTCATGTTGGCCTATGATGCCTTAAAATGCTGTTTACGTAGTCAGCTCACTCTGTTTTGGACCAGAGCCTGTATGTGTGACTCATTTGTCTTAATCACTGGGATTTAATAAGGCTCACATTAAGTCACAATACATGCCA
Organism: Tor tambroides; assembly: GCA_021397915.2. Classification (NCBI taxonomy): domain Eukaryota; kingdom Metazoa; phylum Chordata; class Actinopteri; order Cypriniformes; family Cyprinidae; genus Tor; species Tor tambroides. The sequence continues at coordinate 57,415 of JAFVLL020027106.1, read as the reverse complement.
ATACGGACTCTCACAAAATCTGTAATTTTCCCTCTTTGTAGTCAGTTTGTGTCCTGTAATTACTGTGTATGTCTTTGAAAAGTGGAGCACCACTACTCCTGTTTGAAAGAAAGGCTTCTGGCTGCTGTCCCACAACTAATGTGATTGTAATTGACTTTAGTGTTTGAAATTAAATTGTTAAAAATATCAGAATGTCAGATATAGTAAGTGTACTTGAACGTGTATTCTAAGTGAAACATGAGCTTTATGAAATGCTACCATGGACTATTGTGCATGTGAAGTGTATTTCTTGCATCGTCACATTGATCTAATGACTTATTTGCACTTGTTTAATGACTTGTTATTCAGTTTTTTACACCAGGGATCACAGAGGAAACTGGGGGGTAAAAAGCTAATAAAAAGCTAATAATTCAGTCCTAAAAAATGTAAAATTTTCATCTAGCTTTTTTTTAAATGTTACTACTTGTTTTAGAACATTCAAAAGTAACATTCCAACAGTGTTTGCAAAATGATCAAATTGGAATGTTCCCTTAACACTCAAACAACCAAGAAAAACATTTTAAAATGGGACATTCTAAAAGTTCATTCAAAAATAACTTTTTATAACCTAATGGGAACATTAGCTAAACATTTTTAGAACACATTTTTTGTTAGCTGGGAATTAGTATCAAAATAAATGATTCTGAATAATACAAGCAGCTTTAGCCATTTTTTTTTCAGTCATAGTTGTTTATGAGGTATTTGACAAAAATGTCAAAAAGTAATTTAAAGTAATTTGATCATTTTTAAGCAGACCTAAAAGCTAAAATAATACTTCAAAAAGAGACAATTGCAACATCTGTGGCTCTGCTTTCAAGTAATGCAATCAAGAAATGCAAATACAATAGTTGGCTCAACTGTTTTATTGGGCTTACGGCCAGAATAACTTTGAATTAATGAAGTTGAGCTCAATGTGATCTGCCCAGAAGCATTCGGGATATTTTAAGGCCCAGAGTTTTTTCTGGGTTGTGCCATTTACCCAGAATCAATCTTGTAATATTTTTTATTTAAAAAGTAAGTAAGTATGTTTTAGGTATTTTGTACACATTCAGTTCAATTGATTATAGGTTTCTGAGGAAACAATTTATAACAATGGAACATAATGACATGCATTAGCATGTGATTTTGTTCCATTGTTATGAATTGTTTCATTTATTAAAAAATATCTTTATTATTAAAGTTAACAGTGCTGGATTACTTACAAAGTATAGTCCATTACTGATTCCAAATTGCATGACAAAAGTGTAGTCAAGAACGTAATTCATTACATTACACATTTTAGGTAATATAATCTGACTACTTTTGGATTACTTTTGACCCAACTCGTTTATCACATTGATTTAAATAGGATAATCTTGTACCATATTGATAAAAAATATATTATATATATATATATATATATATATATATATATATATATATATATATATATATATAATGATAAATAAATAAATAATTTATATATATATATATGAGAAATAAATAAATAAATAAATAATTTATATATACATATACCCCCTGACAAAAGTCTTGTCGCCTATCCAAGTTGTAGGAACAACAAATAATAACTTGACTTCTAGTTGATCATTTGGAATCAGAAGTGGCTTATATGAAAGGCAAAGGCCTCTAGATTATGCTTATTTTACCAAAATAAAATCTTATCATGCCTTGATTTTTAATTATTTAATTAGGACAGAAAGGTCAGACTTTGCTTAGACAAAAGTCTTGTCACATCTTTAAAGGATTCAACCAATCACAGATTAGAGCGTCACCTGTGACAAATACTGTAATTAACATGTTCCCAGGTGTGTAGAAGAAGAACCCCAGCACACCCAACCTTCATTTGAAATGCATCCTGACCTCTGACAGCATGCCAAAGATTCAACCACAGACCAAAGTGCTGATCATCAAGAGCCTGAAGACCAAGTCTCCTGCTGAGGTGGCAGACATCTTTAATGTATCTAAACGTCAAGTGGAGAGGATAAGAATAAGATTTGAAGAAACTGGTGAAGTTCATGACAGGCCCAGGTCAGGCAGACCCCGTAAGACAACTGTTCGAGAGGACCGTTTGTTGGTTTGACAGTCCAGGGCCAGCCCTTTTTCAGCTGCACCAGAGCTACATAACAACTGGTCACCAGAAACCCCTGTATCTACAAGAACAGTTTGTCGAATTCTCTCACGCAGTGGTCTCAATGGCCGAATTAGTGCTCAGAAACCAGCATTAAACAGAAGACAACTAAAAAATCGTGTTGCATTTGCCAAGGCCCACAGCTTGCAGGAAGGATGGACTGTGGAAAAGTAGCAGAAGATTGATTTTTTCCGATGAATCATCTATTGAACTGCATCCCAATCGTCGCAAATACTGCAGAAGACCTGTTGGAACCCGCATGGACCCAAGATTCACACAGAAAACAGTCAAGTTCGGTGGAGGAAAAATCATGGTTTGGGGTTACATTCAGTATGGGGGCGTGCGAGAGATCTGCACAGTGGATGGCAACATCAACAGCCTGAGGTATCAAGACATTCTTGCTGCCCATTACATTCCAAACCACAGGAGAGAGCAAATTCTTCAGCAGGATGGCGCTCCTTCTGAAACTTCAGCCTCCACATCAAAGTTCCTGAAAGCAAAGAAGGTCAAGGTGCTCCAGGATTGGCCAGCAGTCACCAGACATGAACATTATTGAGCATGTCTGGGGTAAGATGAAGGAGGAGGCATTGAAGATGAAACCAAAGAATCTTGATGAACTCTGGGAGTCCTGCAAGAATGCTTTCTTTGCCATTCCAGATGGCTTTATTAATAAGTTATTTGAGTCATTGCCGAGACGTATGGATGCAGTCCTCCAAGCTCATGGGAGTCATACACAATATTAATTCTTTTTCCACTGCACCATGACTTTATGTTCTGTACTGTACATTATTTCTGTTAAGTGACAAGACTTTTGTCTAAGCAAAGTCTGACCTTTCTGTCCTAATTAAATAATTAAAAATCAAGGCATGATAAGATTTTATTTTGGTAAAATAAGCGTAATCTAGAGGCCTTTGCCTTTCATATAAGCCACTTCTGATTCCAAATGATCAACTAGAGTTATTATTTGTTGTTCCTACAACTTGGATAGGCGACAAGACTTTTGTCAGGGGGTGTATATATATATATATATATATATATATATATATATATATAGAAAAAGGATATATATTCTGTGTGATTAATGATATGAAGTGCATTAAACATTATGTCAAGATTTCCTAAACTGGGGTTTGTGAAGGAACTGCAGGGAGTTCAGAGTTTTTTGTTAAAGAAAAGCTAATAAATGAAATCATAATGTAAAATTAAAATAAATAATTTTATAACAAACACTTACTAAAAAGATGAAATATTTCATTTGTTTACCTGCACGCATGTGATCATTAACTAACATCAGAGAACTGCATCAAATGTGACTGTAATATATAAACAAGTAATCAATAAAAAAGTAACTGTTGGATTACTGGGATCCTTTTAAATGTAATTTATATCTAAATACAAGCACTTAAGTTTTGGAATCGGATTACGTAATATAGATTACATGTAATCAGTTACTACCCAGCTCTGACTGTAAAGTTGTAATAATCGTTCTTATTCTATGGGAACAGGTAAGTCCACATCACAACTATAACAGTAATAGCACAGAGGAATGATATAGTTGGAATGGAAAAAAAAAAAAAACATAAATATAAGACAGCCTATCAGAATCCATCCTGCTTTAAAGAGTGTGCATATTTAAAGGAACACTCCACTTTTTTTGAAAATAGGCTAATTTTCCAACTCTCCAAGAGTTAAACAGTTGAGTTTTATCGTTTTTGAATCCATTCAGCCGATCTCCGGGTCTGGCGGTAGCACTTTTATTTTAGCTTAGCATAGATCATTGAATCTGATTAGACTGTTAGCATCGTGCTCAAAAATGACCAAAGAGTTTCGATAATTTTCTTATTTAAAGCTTGACACTTCTGTAGTTACATCGTGTACTAAGACTGACGGAAAATGAAAAGTTGCGATTTTCTAGGTCTATATCATAGCTAGTTACCTAGCTGGGGACTACTTTCAGGCGCTGCATAATATCACTGCGCCTGCTGCACTCATGGTACGGCAGCAAAGTTCCTTGATTATTACGCCGGAAGGAGAGTATAGTCCCTAGCCATATCGGCCTAGAAAATCACAACTTTCCATTTTCCGTCAGTCTTAGTACACGATGTAACTACAGAAGAGTCAAGTGTTAAATAGGAAAAATATCTAAACTCTTTGGTCATTTTTGAGCGCGATGCTAATGGTCTAATTAGATTCAATGATCTATGCTAAGCTAAGCTAAAAGTGCTACCGCCAGACCCGGAGATCAGCTGAATGGATTCAAAAACGGTGAAACTCAACTGTTTAACTCTTGGGGAGTTGGAAAATGAGCCTATTTTCAAAAAAAAGTGGAGTGTTCCTTTAGAGCGGTAGACAACAAAACTGTAGTGCATGCACTTGTTGTGAACAGGCCTTTACTATCATGAGGAAGCGGTATATGGTTAACTTCAGACTCTTTACACTGTTCTCCCTGCAGCATGTTACAGACTGAGCTGTGTTTACCGGCTGGATGGATTTCCCGGTGTATCTGCTCATGAACAGTGCTGCAGATGGCAGAGCCACCAGTGTCTGGATGCTTCCCACATTCCTGCCTGACGACTCAGTAAATGACAGCGGCACAAAACCACAGGAAGTCTTGGCTGCTGTTTCCTCTGTGCTTCCTGTATGTCAGTGTCAGCATCAGACGAGCGATCAAAACTGTCAGGCATGCATGTGTGTGTGAGTGTGTATCAGTTATGGTTTGCTGGAGATAGATGGCTGAAATTATAAGTGATGGACAGCAAGAAAGAGAAACATAATATGAAACATCAAATATTAATAGGCTGGAAATGATAAGTTAAAGGAATAATATACAGAAAAATGAAAATTCTTCCATCCCCTTCCAACCGCTTTCTTCCATGAAACACAAAATGAGATGTTGAGCAGAACATATAAGCTTTTGTTTTCCATAGAGCTATATAATACATAACATTTAAGGTGAAAAACACATAATTTCAGTCTGTTTTTCACATAAAGCTGTTGTATGGATTCAGAAGTCTTGGAATATAGACCTAGTGTAGACCTATAAACTGTAATTTTATGGAAAAACAACAACAACAACATAAAGGTTAGTTAGTGTATCCTTAGTTAGTATTATCAGTTGTTCCATTAAGAGATTTTAACTGCTGGTCGGTTTCGTTCTAAGTGAGAGTAAGCAATTCTCAAAAAGTATTTGACAGGTTGTTTTAAGTGAAGATTAGCTCTAATGTGAGTCTAATGTAAGTTTAACATTATCCAAATTAAATTAGCAGTCATTTGCATTCAAGTGATGATGCTTAATTTAGCATTCAATTTCCTACTGTAGTTGAAAATTACTCGATAGCGTGATGCACAATACAATACAGTTTTAACTGAGATAATGACAGTGTTTGTTCTTTTGCTAAATAAATCCCTGCAAATAAGCCTAAATCTGAGAGAGAAATTTGCCACAATACTGCTTCCAAAAATCTGTGAGTGCTCCTTAAAAGCACTTCAGAAAGTCCTGCATTCAATCTCAGATCTCCAGTCGCTACACAAGAAAACACCAGGCCAGTATTTTCAGGCAATCAAGCAGAAGGACTTCTTTTTTCATTCGCTTTCCACAATATTGCAAAGAGAAAAACTGCAATATCCACCGTTGACCTCTGCTTAGTAGACCTCTGCCTCCTCCAACATATTTACCAGCTGAGAGAGAAGAGGACGGCAGCCGAGAGAGATGGAGAAAGCAAAGCAGTTAATGTCAAGAACGAGATGAGAGGCTGAGACATAAAAGCGTCAGGTGAATAAGGAATACATAGAGCAATAGACAAGGAGAAAGACAGCATGTATATATTTGTGTGTGTGTGTATGTGTGTGTGTGTGTGTGTGTGTGTGTGAGAGAGAGAGAGTGAGAGAGAGAGAGAAATGAGTCTTTATTCTGGCTTCTGCCACATGCTTTACTCATTTTAGTTATCATAAAAATTGTATAATCTAACTGGTAATCTATAGTAATCATATTCAGTAATCAGTGCCCTTGCAAGTGTGATATTACTCTTATAAACCATTGGACAGCAAGTATGTAGATAAGTAGCCTAACACTAATTGCTTCAGATCTCCTTTATTACACAGAACCGTTGCAACAAGAGCAACATACAGCAGTTTTGTTGTTTCAAATGATTCAGTGAATCAGTGTTTTAGAATGAATCATTTGAATGGACGATTCAATGACTTGTTCATATAGCCAGTTGCTTGTTTTGTAACTGAATGAATCAGGATTACAGAACAAATCATCTGAATTAACGATGATTGAGTGACTCTTTCAAAAGGACAGTCATTTGTTTGCATTACTAAAAGAATCAGCATTGTAGAATGAATTGTTCGCCTGAATGAACGATTCAATGACTCATTCATAGTGCCAGTTACTCATTCCTTTATTGGTAGAATCAGCGTTTTAGAATAAATCATTTTAATGGATGATTCGTTCATAAGGACAGTCACTTGTTTTGTTATTGAAAAAATCAGCATTATGGAGAATTGTTTGAATGACTGATTCACTGACTCATTCATAGTGACAGCCACTTGTTTTATATTACTGAATGAATCAATGTTGTAGAACAAATCGTTAATTTGATTAAATGATTCAATGACTCATTCATAGACAGTCATTGTTTTGTTATAGCGCAATAGATTGCTTGAATGAATGATTCACTGACTCACTCAGAAGTCACTTGTTATCACCTTCCATTAATGCATAGACGATTCAAAAAAGAGTTTCTTTATTATTATTATTTTTAGAAATTAGCTCTTTTATTCATCAAGGATATATTCAATTGATAAAAAGTGATGGCAAAGACATTTGAAGGTGTTTCGTCCAATTACGATTCAGTCTAAACTAGTGTTCGTTTTCAGATTCAGAATTTTAGCAGTCTTGCCCTGTAGGTAAAGATCAAGTTATTAAGCCCAAGTATATATAAGGACATCATCAAATTTGCATATATTTTACTCAAATATTTCCCTCTGAGATGGAGGATGAAACTTCTATCTAGGCCACCATCCTGAATTATTAAGCAAGTCTTTTCATTTAAATCTCTGGAATGCTATTTATTCTAATTCATGCCAGGTCATTACGGCTAGGAAAACATGCTTTGGCACAGTAACGACGTTCTCAGGAAATCACGTGGGTGTATATTTTGAGGTTTCTTTTTTTTTTCAACTGCCCAGAATTGATCGCTCCCTGGTTTGAAGTGATGACAAGTTCCTAGGACTGGTTTCAGGGTGAGCATGTGTTAAGATTAAAGTGCTAGTAGACCAAATAAGCTCCACGGTTGTGACTGAGGCCTCAGGGGAGATATTGCTGCTCAATCTCATAAAAAATTCATCTCTGTTGTAGCACCACCTGCTCGAACCGGCTAGTGGCTAAAGCGGAAATTACCTGGCTGGATCTCAGCCGTCGTCTGTAGAGCATTCCGACACGGGAAATCGTTAACGCTCAGCTTGAATCCCCCTAAAATTGCACTAGTCCTTTGAGTCCACGTCTAAAGCAACAGTCGGCTCATCCTCGTCCAGGACGGGCATCCGATTAAAATATCACACCTACCAGCCGACAGGTTTGCGGGAAGCCACGGCTAATTGAGGTTGATTCAAAGCACCAGAGATGGAGGAACAAAAAAATAGGAGCTGGCCATGCACCCCTTTAAAGCTCCTTTTTATCCATATCTGCATAATGCTTTGAGAATCAACCTCTCTAGATGTGATATTTCATTATTCAGTGACGCTATTATGAAGCTCAGATTAAACCGCTCCCACTCACACATTCAAACAATGCCTCAAAAGGCTGAATTTTTCCTGCCCCTCTGAATCAGATGTCTTGCTGTGTCCTGATTAGGTGAATCTCTTGACAATGTATGATTTCTTGAAGTATCAAAGTGAAGTTTGACACTTTCGGTGTGGAGCCGGTAGAGTTTATATAAGCTTATATGAGGACGGTGATAATTAAAGCAATAGTTCACCCAAAAATGACCCTCATTAACCTAAACAAGTGTTGTTTTTTCCTTAATGTGGAACACAAAAGATGATATTTTGAGAAATGTCTTTTTGCTTTTTATCTTTTGTGTTTCACAGAAGAAACAATATGCAGAGAATCAGACCAAGATCCAGTACACAAAGATGCAACACCACAGTGAAATCTAAATATACAATCAACTAGGAACACTTCATAAACCTGATTTTTATGCAGTTTTAGTGAGTAATTAGATCAGATTCAGTCTGATACGACCCAAGCTAGCAGTGCCACAATAGTTAGTTATTTTTAGTTTTATTATTCAAGGAACAGTTCAACCCCAAAATAATTTGCATTAGAACATATTTGGAGAAATGTAGCATTCCATCACTTGCTCAGCAATGGATGCTCTGCAGTGAATGGGTGCCGTCAGAATGAGAGTCCAAACAGCTGATAAAAGCATCACAGTAATCCACACCACTATATTTGTGTTTTGGCCAGAAGCAATGGTAAGTAATAGTGCCTTGATGATGGATTTGTATCATGCAAACACTCAGCTTTTCACATCACAATATGGTATTTGATGGACTGGAGTGGTTTTATCAGCTGTTTGGACTCTCATTCTGACGGCACCCATTCACTGCAGAGCATCCATTGCTGAGAAAGTAATGCAGTGCTACATTTCTCCAAATCTATTCTGAGGAAGAAGCAAACTCATCTACATCTTGGAATGCCTGAGAGTGAGTACATTTTCAGAAAAGTTTGATTTTGGGGCAAACTATTTCTTTAATATAACTCAAAATGAGAAGACAGAAAGTCCATTTTCCATACGAGGAAAGGGTGGATGATGATTTTTCATAAATCATAAATGAAGGAGATTTTGAGGAGGTGAAGTTATTTTTTGTGAACCTTCCCTTAAGTGTCAGCACAAGGTTATTCTGTCAAGTTATTAAAAAGCAGCTGATCTTTATATTCATTAGATTAGATGTGATTGATGGGATAATGTAAACACGCAGGCCTAATCATCACATTAATATTCATCAAAATTTAAAATGTTATAGATTGCTAACGCTAACCCAACATCATCTCGTTCTCATGTCTTTTTTCGCCTATTTTAAAGAGCCCTTTTCTGAAAAAGGACAAGCAGGATCCTCAGCTTTGATGGCTGTATCTTGATCCGGAGTTTAAAGCCCTAGTTCTGATCTCCACATTTCATGTCAACATTTTTGACCCAGTTTATCTGCTGCTCCACATGAGGCTCTCTGGAGTTTCTAGCATATATTAATGTGAAATACATAAACAGTACATTGGGGAAAAAAATAGAGAAGACATGTTTTTGAAAGAAGACAGGTTATCTTGACGTATTTGTACTAGTACCTTAATGTCAGTCAGTCTTTTTGAAAAGAGTCCCCTGATAGAGCAGGCATGACGTGATGCTTGCCGTCTCTTGCTGGTATAGATAGATGGATCGGTAAACAGATACTTTATTTATTCCTAAGAAGAAGAAAAAATATAGATTATACGAAATTTAAAGCCTGGCCCAATTTGCAAATACATTTAGTGCCTACATTTGACAATATTATATCCCATTACTTTTTATTATATATATATATATATATATAAAACTGAATATTATATATAGCAAAACATGTAATTATATTTCTTTTGAAGCAGAATGAAGATTGTATAAGAACACTGCACAAATGTTGATCAATCTCACAATTTAAAGTGATTTTAAAAACTATTAAATCAAAAACGAGAAATCCAAATAAATATCTTCTTTTATATTTTTAAAACACTTATTAAAAAGTGTTTTTAATAAGTCATGTGACCATTAACAATATCAGAGAACCGTAAACATGAATATGTTGTTAAATTACTAAAATATTAACTTAAAATCTTAGGAGTTAATTAGAGTAATATAATACATAGATCAAAAGGCTTTAACTGACCAAAAATAAATAAATAAATAAATAAAAATCTTAATAAAATTATGACACATTTCCACAGTTAAATAGATTTAGCTGAACTAGGTAAATAGTACTGATAGAACTAATAGAACTAATAATTCGCCTGCCTATATAAATTATATATTAAATTATATATTATTAAATTATATAATATACTTATTATATGACTTTTCACTGCACTGATTTTTTTTTTTTTTGAGTTAAGCCACAGTTTTTGAGGAAACCCTCACAAAGCAAATCAAAAAATCCCAAAAATAGTTTTTATATTGCCATGAGAACAATTCAATGAACCATCTCTCCAACTGTCCTCTGAATTCAATATTATGCCATAGGCAGTGATTAAGACTTTGATGAGTCACTCAGTAAAGCACCTCTCTAAGCAGCATTGAGCTGATATTGAATTGTCCTACAGTATGTAGGAAAAACATAATTGACGACAGCAAAAAAATCAATGAAGTTCAGTCACATCAACTATCACTCATATTTACTTATATTTCTTGGGCACAGTCTTGACCGACACTCTTAAAAATAAACATCTCAAAAGGGTTTAGAACAACCATTTTTTGTTTCCCCAAATAATCTTTTAGTGAACAGTTCTTAAAATAACCACTTTCTCACTGTAAAAAAATTCAACTGCACGTTTTCCAGTTTACGAAACCTTTTGAGTCTCAAATACTAAAAAAATGCTATTTTCTTGAAACTACATAAAAATGCAAATGTTGTCCCAACTTGTCAAACACAGTTGTCTAAACAAAGAATTTAATATTGTTGAAATGTTAAGGCTTTGTGAGTTCCCAGCATGCATTGCAGCATGAATAAATTATGCAGTTATTGATATAGGATTGGATTGTTTTGCTGTTTGCTGACTTCATTTAAACTTTTTTGTTCTTGTTTTGTCACTACTGTTAGTTATTTGTTGTACTGTGATGTAAAGAGCTCATCTTTAGTGACAGAGCCACCACTGATAAGCTACTACTAATATATTGTAGAATCTTTCATTTTCTGTAAAACTGCTTTGCAACGATTTGTATCATGAAAAGCGCTATACAAATAAACTTGAATTGCATTGAATTGAATCTTTTCAACATTTGTTCATTGCCACCGTTCTTGAGGTTCATGTGTCTAGTTTTGAGTGTTCAACCATTTATATTCATTTCCTGGATGTCTTGTAAGTGGTTTTATAAACAAAGACAATGTTGACATATTAGACTAAGTTATCCATTAAGATTTGTCATTTGTTAATAAAAAAAAAGTTGAAAATGAGATGACATTTTACATATTCTTTTTTTTTTCTCCAGGAAACAGAAAAAAAAAATGACCTCAATGACAGTAATTGTTGTTTCAGTTGCTGTGACAAGAATGTTTCTATTAGCAAAATAAGACAATCAGCATTGCATGAACAAACAATTTTACATTGGCTAGACTAAGTATCTTTACTGAGAAGAACTAAAAAAACTATTGTTGAGAGAACTCAAAAGCTTTACTGCATCAAGTTGCCTTATTTTTTACAGTGCTTAATGTAACATTTTAATAATCTAAAGAACCTTTTTCCACTATAAAGAACCTTTTGTGGAATGGAAAGGTTCCATGGATGTTAAAGGTTCTTAATGGAACCATCAATGCCAATAAAGAACCTTTACTTTTAAAAGTGTTCAGTTAAAGGATTACAAATTAAAAACCAAAGTTAAAAATAGAATTATATTAATTATAACAGAATTTATTAAGAGTGATACTGTGTCAGCAGTTGCATACCAAAGGAATCGGTTGTGTTCACAATGTGAGACAAGCGCTCCATCACCATGAATGATGTTGTCTCATTTTTACACAATTCTTCTCCCAAAATGGAAGTGAAAGGGATTCGAAATTAGCCTGTTTGTCTAAATGACAAGATCTATTATTTAGTGCCAATTCATTTGTCTGTGTCCCTCTCTGTAAGTACAAATCATCCACTTGCGCTGACCAACCAACAGCCACACTGCAGCTAGCAGCGGTGGATCCTGGACCGATGCCTTTCTACGAAGATCCAATCCAATCAGAGCTCAGAGAATTCGATTGTCTCTCGTACAAGATTGATTGCAAGGCAATTATAGTCAAATGAGTGTTTAATAGTCGCATTGACTGCATTATTAATTGAACAGTATTAATGATGCATGAGCTAGGACTTTGGGTGGAGGCTGAATCTCTACACGCAGCGGTCCATTAGCAAGGCCTTCATCTGGGTTTAGTTTTAGTTTGTTTTATTTAATGTGACCTCACTCCATAATGGCTGTTTGTGTTTGTTTCAGCTTGGTTTCCCATTAGCACAGTTGGTTTCTGGGCTATTCCCTATAAAACTTAATGAACAAGTTACCATAAAACAACCAAGTTAGATTGAAAATATTAAAGCCGGTGTCAATTTGTCGACTTTTTCTTTATCTGTTATTTTGCCTCTAGACAACCTCAAATTGTAAAACCCAGTGACTTAATGCAAAATAATTTGAGAAAACCAATTGCCTTAAAAGATAAAACGAGTACTCCTAAAAAGAATGTTTCTTAATGGTAAATTATAAATATAATTACATAACTTCTATAATTGAATAATTGATTAAATATCAATTCTGTTCACAAATACACAAAACAATTAAAATTAGAAACATTAACTCAAACATTAATACAAATCAAACGTTAAATTTTAATATTTAACTCCTAGAAGCAATTAAAGTTTGAGTTCTGCTTAATCAGTTACTGAGTTTTTTTTTCTAAGTGCAGTGGGCTTTCAATAATAATTGAATGAAACGCACTTAGTTTAATTTAGTAAGATACATTGCACTATTCTCCTTTAAAAATCACTATAATACATTGAATGTTTATAATGTATAGGGCCATTAGTAATTTTTTTTAGAGGTCTTGCAATCTAAAACCCATTTTATTATGCATTTTTGTCACAAATGATCTCATAAGTTCTGATCTCACAGGCAGACCTTCAACTTCTCACTTTTAGCATCAAAAATAGCAGGAATTCAGACTGGAAAGACATTCATAGCTGAAAAATGCTTCCCGTCGCCACTAAAGGGCCTGGTAATTTTTGGTAGCGGATGAATCCCACTGCAGAAATAGCTATTTAAGACACCACGGCTTAATGGTTTAATCCAGCTGAGCACTGAAGGCAATAGAAGGCACAGCGGCAAATAAGATATCCTGACACTGTAAATGAATTCCACCCCTTGGGGTGACGTCTAAAGTGGGTCTGAACGCAGGCTCTTATTAGTACTTAGGGGCTCGTAGAGAGCTCTTCTTGAATTATCCAGATCAATTACATTAGTAATGAACTCAAATCAGCAACAACCAAGCAGAACTAGAAGCAGAAGGACGGGTTGACTTTGGAAGTGGAGTTCATTTTATAGGTGGTTTGTTATATAGTTGTGTAAGATTATATAGAAGTTCCAACATTTTTGTACCTTTCTATCTAACATTAGTCAGACTAACAGTCAGTCCAACCCCCAAACTCACACCATTGGAGTCAAAGTTGTATTACCGAATACATGTAAAATAACAATATAATAAAATAAAATAAAGATAAATGTGACTTCATGTGATAAATAGTACACTGTGTGTATAATACTTTGCATAAATTAAATAATTATGATAAAATTGTAATTGATAATAAATAATATAATTAAACTATTTATTTAATACTTAATATATTTAACTATATATATATATATATATGAGAGAGAGAGAGAGAGAGAGAGATTTCTATATAGATTCAAATACTGTATAATGATTAGATTATACAGAATAAATGCATTGTAAACTATATAAAATAATACAATTATATTTACTTATATAATATTTATACAATATAGATATTATATTCCTGACATAATGTATAAAATTATGAATAAAATTCAGAGCAAGCCCTTGATTTTTACTGCACTTCACTCCTACAACTCTATTGTGGTAGCTTTCTATTGCCAAGTACTGAATACTTTGGTTCATTTCCACCAGTGTCAAAGATTAGCTCGTTAGTTTTAGTAGTTTGCCCTTACTGGTAGATGTTTTAACTACCTTTATTCTTTCAGCATCTCTCAGTCATTCAAAATTAGCAGTGCATTCTGATAAAATATATTTTCAGACAACTATTTCAAGTTTTTTATTATTATTATTTATTTATTTGCTAGACAGAGTTGCATTTAATGCCTCAGGATAGTTACTAATGATGTGTTGGGGGTTGTACATGTTCTTTTTAACACCATCAGCCAATCAGTGAAATCTGCTTGTCAAGAGATGATTTTCCTGCAGCTCTAGAGTCCCAAATGATCTCATTTACGCCCATGAGCAAAGATGAAAGCGTGCAGGTCATGTGACTTCATTGTATGCGCTAGCCATCTCACAGAAAAGGTAAAGTCTGCATCATTATTTTTCTGTCAAATTTTCCCTGAGACGTGTGTTCTGCAGCATATACAAGCAAAAAAAATCTGCCCTTCCAGTGTTTTTTGCTGAAGACTAACTAACTCAGTAAGCAGAGGCTCACCCACAGGAGCTGCTTTGAATGCTGTGACTTATGAAGCCAAACATCAGAGCTGAAATATCTGCTGTTTATTCGTCTCTTGTCGCACACGCAGGGCTGTGTCCTATTTAACGAATGGCTGGATGCATTCTCAGAGACGCTGCAGTTAATAAAGGTCACTGCGAGGAGGTGACTGGCTCTGTGTGTGTGTGTGTGTGTGTGTGTGTGTGTGTGTGTGTGTGTGAGACAGAGGAGCAGCAATGGGACGCCTTCAGCACAACCGAGACGGCAGTATTTACGATACAGCATTCTGGCCATTTGAGGATTCTGACTGACCACAATACAGTACTATTGAAAAGAATATAATATAATTATATAAATAAAACAAATATAACATAACGCAGCTGAAAAGATGAATGCAATCTAACAGAATAACATTCCAAAAGGGGGAGGGGGGGTTCACAGCAGTGTAGTAGAATAAAACAGTAAGCCCCGAGAAGCCGTGGTTTACAGTGAATTTATAACAGCTTAGGGGCGTTGTTAGGCACAACGCAAAATGGGGCTTATTGCTTTTATAAAATGGTTATTCCATATACATAGTAAGGTTTCACAAAATAAAACAGAGCAAATGAGTGTAATGATAGTAATAAAAACAGTATTCTTCCACCAAACAATGTAGTTCCTCAGAAACAGTTGTGGTTGGAACCTATGGTTGGAACAAAGTGGTTGCCTAGCAACACACAAAGCAAACAAAGGTGTAGGTTTGTAGTGTAATTTACAACGGCTTCGAACGTGGCTCAACCAATCAGAATCAAGGACCGGAACTATCCATTTTATAAGAACTGTTCTAAAATCAGCTCAAAGTATCAAAATGTTTGATATCCTCCAACTGGATGGAATCAAAGTCTGAAGCTAAAAATCAGAGTCTGTGACCATCATACACTACATGATTTTTAATGACATCTGTTAACTCAAATCTGCAGACTGGCTCTGATGTTCAGCAACTATCGACTTATCCAGACTGTAAATCGGGGCAAGAATAATGTATAGTGTATTCCAGCCTTTAAAAATGGAGCATAATTATATTAATTGTAATAGAAAAGTATAGAATAGTACAATTAGAATAGAATACATGTTTGATAAACCTACTTCTCACTTGGACAATTGAACTTGGACAATTTTGTGTTTCTGGACAAAAATGACAGACCTTTTAAAAATTGTGTGTAAATCTCTCATTATGCTATACTTGACCACATGTCCTATCCTATCCTATATTCAGTTCCTCTTTTTTTTTTTTGGTGCAAGCTCAGTGTCACAAATCCGGTTTATGAACTTCCGTTCACTCACCACCAGAGGACACCCGCTCACCACATGGACTCTTGCACTACACTACTGTTGCACTTCATCCCGGACTACAGTTCCCATCATCCATTGCACTGATGACACTCACACAGCTGATGCACTGATTACACAGCTGATTCCCATCAGACATGCTACTTAAACCATGGACTTCCTCTTTCTCACTGCCGAGTATTGTTATCATTATCACAGTCTTTGTGCAGCTACACTTCGGAGCCTGTTCGTTAGCCTTTGCTTATTTTCTAGTTCCTTGTTTGGATTACCTGTGTTTTGATGATTAACTTTTTATTTTGGATTGCTCTTTCGTCTTGCCGTTTGGACTCTGTTTGCTCCTGTATGAACCATTGCTCGTGTTATCGGATTACCCTCTTGTCAAGCCCTCTGGATTACGTTCGCCAATCAAAGACCCATGCTTGCCCTAGGTTTACTCTTGTGTCTTGACCGTGCCATACCCGTTTGCTGTTCTTCAACTCTGCCTGTGTTTTGACCATGTTTATGAATAAAGATCTGCAGATGGATCCGAACGCTTCCTCTGTTCCTTCCGTAACGCTCAGATCAATGAGGCCTACGATCAATTGGTTCCAAAAAGGAATACAAAACCTGTGCTAACTGAAAGAAATCAAGTTGCTAAAAAGATTGAATACAATATTTGGTAATAAAGCATAACAAGAAAATTATAAATATTTTTTGTAGACCAGCAATTTTTGACTGGCAACACCACAAGTGTAACAAGATGGAATATATATATATATATATGTCAAACTGACCAGACATAACATGAGGTGTTATGTAAATAAAAAACATTTTTGATGTGTGTCAGTGACTGCTGTGCATTACATTATGATACACTGACTGAATGGCATTATTCTGACAGGATGGCAGTGTAGGCGTATCATGGGCGATCTTAATGCATCAGAAATGAGCTTCGCTGCTGTGGTTATGAAAGATAAGTATTAGAAAGAGAATGAAATGAAAGGAATATAATATTTAGAGAGGAAGCTAAGGAGGGAATGTGTGCAGCAGAAAGTATAGAATGATTTATGATTCACAATTTCACTTTCAGGCTACACTTTAACAACAGTACAGTATCCAACGACAGGCTCTTGTGCTCCATGAGAGTGAGACTGTGAGCCATCCAGCGTTGAACAGCTCTCACAGATCAGTCCCATTTGTTTCAGTTAGACACTGACATTGATCTCAGGATCACAGCACAATAAAAGCAGAGCCAATATGGAAGATTTATCTTATATGCTTGGAATGAAGTTAATATTAACATTTGATAACATTTAATATTAATATTTGACTGTCATTGCATTAGATAAAATATCAAACCAAGTGACATTTGTTTTAAAGAAATAGTTCACAAAAATGATTATAAATGAACAACAGAGCAATAAAACACACACACACACACACACACGCACACTTGTTCTGCTATCCTTGTGGGGACTCTCATAGGCGTAATGTAATAAGTAATAATGTAATAAGTATCACTTTAATTTTTCCTCTTTCCTGCTACTTGTTTCACTTCTGTTTCAGTTTTTATAACCATTTCTTACTATGTGTTAGTAAGTTGTTGTTGCTGTTTTTAAAACAGGTATGTTTGGCTCAGTGTTGATGTCTGTATTGGTTGTTTATTAAGTTATAGTTTTATTTAATTTTAGTTATTTTAGTACTTCATACTACATGGAAATGAAATAATATATATATTGCATTTATTTTTATATGTATGTATATGTATATGTGTGTGGCTGTACATACACATGCCATTGTTTTTTGGTGTTTGGCTTAGTGTTATGTTAGAAGCATTATTATACTCATACCTTTTGTTGTTTTAACATTTTAAGTTGTTTTTAGTGTTACTTTCTTTGTTTTCATTTAAATGTTTAGTTTTTGAAATGTTGTGGCATTTTTTCATTTTTATTTAATTTATTTTCTTAAATGTGTGTTTATAAAGTATTTACAGTGAGTTTCGACTTTTAGTTTGGCCACATTTTTCTTAGATTTGTAAGTCGCTGATAATAAGCGCCTATTAAAACACCTGAAAGTAAAAAGTAAAGTAAGTAAAGTAATGTTGTTCTGCTGTACAGACCGTATTTTCTATCGTCCTACACCAACCCCACACCTAAACCTACCCCTTACAGGAAAATTTTCTGCATTTTTACATTTTCAAAAAACTTCATTCTGTGTGATTTATAAGCTTGTTTACCCGTGGGGACCTCAATTTAGGTCCCCACCGTGACACAAGTCCCCATGAGGCTGTGTGTATTCAGGTCTAAGTCCCCACCAGGATAGAAAAAACAAGTACACACACACACACACACAATCATTTAGGATTGGTAGACTTTTTAATACAAGTTGTTGATTATTTTATTGGTAATTTTAGCATTGATCAAAAGTGACTGTAAAGACATTTAAAACGATACAATACAACACCAAAATATTAATCAGCACAGCTATTTTCAACAGTGATAATTATAAAAGTTTCTTGAGCATAAATTCAGCATATCAGAATGATTTCTGAAGGATCATGTGACACTGAAGTTATGAAGTAATGATGCTGAAAATTCAGCTTTGTATCACAGAAATAAATTACATTTTGAATATATTGTGAACAGATAACAGTTACTCGAAATTGTAATAATATTTCACAATTTTACTGTTTTTACTGTATTTTTGAAAAAATATACAGCCTTGGTGAGCAGAGGAGACTTCTTTTAAAAAAAGTGTTTAAAAAAAATCTTACTGTCCCAAAATTTGTAAAAAAAAAAAAAAAAAAAGGGTGAATCTTTTGAGCAGAACTGGAAAAGCTCAGGTAAGGCCATGAGCAAAAAAATGTTTAAATTGTTCACCTTTCAGGTGCAGTGACTTCACAGCATGGCCAATTCCTGGAAACAAAACCAAGCATGCTGTGTATTTCGTCTCTGACCTCGATCTCCTGCAGTTATCTGAGAGGAAGTTGTAGCTAAGGGCGCGAGAGAGTCTGATTTTTTTTTTCATACCTATATTAAATGTGGAACTGGAAGTATTGAACGGCCCTGCTTGACCACAAAAACAACAGCCAACAAACAAACCCAGACACATTCACAAGTCTGACTCATGTGCGCTGGCGACATGCGGCGCATTGTGATTTTACCCCCCAGGCTGCACGCTATACAATCCGGCTTTAGACACTTACATTAGCATTTGAATATGTGCCATTTTCACCTACGGTCCAAACAAAAAATGCTCTGTACATCAGGCTTGTCTCATTCAGTCAGATTTCCGATTTAACAAGCATGACATATGTCTCTATTTACAGTTGCACAAAGACAGCAAAAGTCCCAAATACAAACAAGACAGCATCTGCCTAGACCGCAACACATCAGCATTCTGCAAAGTAAGCTCTATGATGCTCTCAGTCACTGCTGATATGCTTACGGTGACCTGAGGAGTCTGTCATGTACTATGCGGCACTGCCAAAAAGCTTTATCACTCTGCAGCAACCAAACGTCTTCTTGTGTTGTTTATGCATGTGGCTACAGTGAGCTGACCTCAAACAATTATCTCTGACGATCTCCTCTGAGATTTAGATTTAGGTCAAGAGTTCTTATACACTCCTGCTGGTAGATGTAGATGATATAGACCTCTGCCATCAATTAGAAATACTGGCTCAGCCAATTCAAAAGTAAAGAGAAAACTTGAGTATAAATAAGCAATTGTAAAAGTGTTTTAGGGTGAGAAGAGAAGACCTTAATTTTTATAGTATTTACTGAATTTAATGAAAAACTGATTAACTACATTTGCAGTTTTGCAGTATGAATACATTTCAAGACATACTACATGTTGATGTTATTTGGGCAAATTGTTGGGAATCATTGCAACTTGTTTTGAGAGCAAGCCCATAATGCACAATGGGGGAAAAAAAATAATGCATCCAAGATGCATCCAATTTGATGGATGAAATGAGAGAAAAATTTATTATAACAATTTTAGGTTACGCTTTATTTTGATAGTCCACTTTAGACATTCTACTAACTATAAGTAACTTTGTAACTACATGTCAACTAATTCTAATTAATTTGAAACTACATGTCTACTAATTCTCAGAGTAGACTGTTAGGTTAGGTTTAGTGTTAGTAGAATATGTTGACATATACTTCCAAACTTTCTCAAAGTCAGTATGTTGTGGACCCATCAAAATAAAGTGTTAGAAGAAATTAAGCAGACGGTCTACTAATACTCTATTGACTGCTAGTTGACATGTAGTTGCAAAGTTACTTACTGTTAGTAGAATGTCTAAAGTGTACTATCGAAATAAAGTGCTACCCAATTTTAATCATTAGATAATATAATGAAATTAAATGAAATATAATTTATAATTGCAGAAATAAATAAAATAAATGTCTATAATAGTATTCCCAAATGCATACTGTATGTCGCATGTGCCAAATCAGTCACCTACTCAAAAACACCTTCAAAATAAAAAAAAAATAAAATGTCCTACGAACTTAATAAAAATGTTGAAAAATATGTAACTGAACAGAGTAAAAAAAAGTTTCTATCATCATAATCCCAGGCTCCACTCTTCAGCACAATGATAACCAAGATAACTCCAAGATAACTGAACATTAAACGCTAACAAGTCTTCTTCTTTACTTCAAACATAAAATATCATGTTTTTACTTTATTTAATTTTAACATTAACTCTCCCAATCCATGCATGTTTCAATAGATGCATGTTTCAACATCCATCCATGTTTCAATAGATCAGCAAAAAAGATTCCAAACACGAAAGGTTAAAAAAAAATAACTGGCTTGGACGGACAGACAGACAGACGGATGGACGGACGGATGAGATGGATGGACGAAATTATAGAATGAGCGAATGGATGGATGGAACAACAGGACGGATGGATGGATGGATAGATGGACGGACAGACGGATTGATGGATGGATGGAACAATGGAATGACTGGATAGATGGACGGATGGAACAACAGAATGAACAGATGGATGGAACGGATGGGATGGACGGATGGAATGGATGGATGGACGGATGGAATGATTAGTTGGACGGATGGATGGATGGAATGACTGGATGGACGGATGGATGGATGGAACGGATGGATCGATGGAATGAATGGTTGGATGGAATGGATAAATGGATGGATGGACGGACGGACAGATTGATGGAATGGATGGATGGATGGATGGATGGATGGATGGATGGATGGATGGACGGACGGACTGACAGATTGATGGAACGGATGGATGGATGGATGGATGGACGGACGGACGGACAGATTGATGGAACGGATGGATTGATGGATGGATGGAATAGATGGAAAAACAGAATGATCAGATGGATGGATGGATAGATTGAATGATTGGATGGATGGACAGATGATGGATGGAACGAATGGATGAAACGGATGGATGGATGGATGAAATGACTGGATGGACGGATGGATGGAACAGATGGTTGGATGGAATGATTGGTTGGACGGATGGATGGATGACGGACGGATGAAATGACTGGATGGACGGATGGATGGATGGAATGATTGGTTTTACGGATGGATGGAAGGACTGATGGATGGACAGATACTACATTAATAAATACAATACAGCAAATCATATATGAGGGAAAGAGGCGAGAGGGTGGAACAGTACACTTATAACAAAAAAAAGAACAGGTTTAATGTTCCTTATCAAAAGTAAAAAGTTTCTAGGACGATGGTGGACCAGGAGCATTAAAGATGAGATGAGGGAATAAGAATCCATAGGTGCATGAAACACCGCTGAAGGCTGAGCTGCTAAAGTGAGGCTTATTGGGCACAATTACTAGAGGAACCTCCCTCTCTCTCTGTGTCTGTGTGTGTGTGTCGGTACATTTTCCAGAGAGAGATATTGGCTTGTTACTTGATTGTAATATCTCTACTATCTTTCACCCACAGGGCCACATTAGATTATAGCTCATGAACGAATAACGAGATATAACCACAACCAACACATAATCAAATGAGACACTGAACACTGAGGCAACGCGATGCATTGGTGCTGCATACAGCATCTACAACCCGTTATATTGGATTAAAACACTTCAGTTCTCTTCACTGTCACACCTCATAAAGATCCTTCAGTCTCAAGCACATTTTAAATGGAGGAAATGCACAACAAACGCTTTTCAAATTCATTTACTTAAGCAGCAAAACAATAAGAGAACAAAGTCCTTTGGGCCACATGCCACATTTTTCAGTGTTTTTATCATTCAGTGAATAGACGGAGCAGCACAACTGAAACATCCACTGACAAGATCATTAAGTTTGCCTCGCGACTAGTGCAAATATTGGCTCTGTCCCAAATTGCACACTATCCATCATAAATGCAAGTTTAAATTTAGCACATCCCAAATCAAAGTATTATTTAAAAAAGTGTTTAAAGGGTTTCAAAGGCACATCCATGCATAATTTTGGGTTAAAATCCTAATAATTATGTAGTACACAAGAGGACAACCTTGATTTCTTTCTTTCTGTCTTTCTTTTTTTTTTAGTAAAAAATGTCAAGGAATACTAAGCCAAAAAATGCTACAGCAGTTCTTGCATGTATGAACTTATGAAAATTTTATGTGGAAGCTTGTTTCCACAATGGAATAAAAAATAATAATTTAAAAAAAGTGATTTTCTCTCATGATTCAGACTTTTTTTCTAGCAATTCTAACTTCTCTCACAATTAACACTTTTTTTCTGAATTGCAAGATATATCTTTATGTCTTGCAATTCTGGCAATATATCTTGCAATTCAGAATAACAGTTGTAAGTCAAGATTGTGAGATATAAATTCAAAACTGCAAGAAAAAAAGTTAAAATTCTAAAGTTTATTTTTATATTAGTTTATCTCGCAATTCTGGCTTTTTTTTCCCTCAAAATTGTTTAAAAAAAAAAGTCTGAATTTATATTTTATTTATTTTTTACATTCCATGGCTGACATGGGCTTCCATAATTTTATGGGTAAGATTGAATGCAACGAGTGCCATAAACTTGTTTACTCTCAGCATAGACTGATATGCAATATCCTTCCTCTACCTGAGAAAAGATTTCATCAAAAGTTTAGACACGCACCTGACACTGACAAAGTCACCATTTCCTTTTTTATCAATGAACTGCAAGAAACTCCACAGTCTCTCGAATATTTGATCATCAAAGTGTGTTAGCAGGAGTCCAGCTAAACCCCCTTCACACACACCCTGAGTTTTCCATATGAAACCACTGAGAAACCTGATGTTACCTGGAGGCGCTAGATTTCAGAGGCTGCTTTAGGCTTTAATGGGAGGATTTGAGTGGAATTTAAAAGAGTGAAGGGTCACCTTTACATGGGTAAACTGAGAAACTTTACCAGCCATGAATATGTTTTTACCAGCTATATGGAAATAACATAACCCATAATTCTGTGCCGAGTTGCAATCATGTGATGCCTTGGTTTAATGCCCTTGTAATGGTTAATAAATCAGACGAACATATAATTAGACATGACAGGCACTCTTAAAAAAAGAAAGATGTTTTGCATATATCATAAATGATCACAAATGCATGCTATACAGATCATTTAAGGGTGGTCTAGATATCCCCTACGGCAAAAAGTAAGTTTTCAAATGTACCTTTAAATATATTTCAAAATATGCAAAACATTCTAAATATTCAAAAATATACAATTTCATATTGCCATATGGGATATACAGTAGAGAAACACCAGGAACCAAATTAAGATATCAAGGTGTCAAAGTTTGGCTATAGTCTTAATAGCCAGAATTTAACTTGCGGCATGAAGTCTGTCCCTCAGTTATGGCCTAGAATTACCCGCTTAGATAGAAAGAGATGATCTAAAGGAGATTGTACCAACAATATAGACCAGCACAGCACATTTGTGACTCTGGACCACAAAACCAGTCTTAAGTCGCTGGGGTATATTTGTAGCAATAGCCAAAAATACATTGCATGGGTCAAAATATGTATTTTTCTTTTATGCCAAAAATCATTAGGATATTAAGTAAAGATCATGTTCCATGAAGATATTTTGTAAATTTCTTACCGTAAATATATCAAAACTTCATTTTTGATTAGTAATATGCATTGCTAAGAACTTCATTTGGACAACTTTAAAGGCGATTTTCTCAATATTTTGATTTTTTGCACCCTCAGATTCCAGATTTTCAAATAGTTGTATCTCAGCAAATATTGTCCGATCCTAACAAACCATACATCAATGGAAAGCTTATTTATTCAGCTTTCAGATGATGTATAAATCTCAATTTCGAAAAATTTACACTTAAGACTGGTTTTGTGGTCCAGGGTCACATTTGTTTACATAATCATGCAGCAATAGCTATGAAAACACTGTAAAAATAGTGAAAATGTTTGTAGACTTTATATTCAAAATGTATGCCTGTGCAAATGGCAAGCACTGTTTCCCAGACAAAACGAAGCGCTGCTTTTGATGATCTTTTTAAAAAGAGGTTTTTTTTTCTTTTCATTTTTGCATTTCACTTCTGTTCCAGCTTGTGTGCTAATCTATCTTATGCTTAAACTCGGCATTGTGTATTTTAAGTCTTATGATAAAACGCTTACAGAGTTTCTCGTTTGCAAGTCACTTTGGATAAAAGCATCTGCTAAATGAATACAAGCAGATGTAGTTTACTTACTGATAAGTGCTTCAAACAAAACTCTTTCAAAAGACTGTCAAAGACTGCATGCCACTAACCTTGCAAACTTTGGCAGATTTGTTTTTCCTCAGTGCTCACTGTATCATCCTGATAGCATCTTAACATGACTTTGTTCCCAGCTGGCGATCAGACTGGACGTGGTGATTTCAGCCATGCTTGGTGTTTTTGTGTGTAATGTGCATCAAACGGTCAGTGGACAAACTGTGAGCGGTCTGGCATGCTTGCTCTCGTCTTTGCTCATGGGCCTTTAGTTTGGACAAGGAACTTTTAGCCAACTTTGAGCCAAAGACCTGAGTCATAAATGCCATGTGACTAATCACTTTTTAGTCACAGGAAAATGACATAAAGACAAAGCTGATTGGCTGATGGCACCACAGACCTAAACACTTCACTAGTGACTATCATGAGCTGTGATGTCAAAGACAACCGACCGAGAAAAATATCAAACTATTTCATGCTTTTAAGGGCCTACAAAAAAAAAAAAAGAATGGCCACTAGAATGTTGTTATCGCTAATTAAAACTATTAAAAATCATTCAGATTATTTGACATAAAGCTGAAATAAAAAAATAAAATAAAACAAATTTTAGATAAAACAAGTACAATAGTTCAATAAAGAAATGGTCACTTGTACAGTTGTTTCACTATAATATAATACTAAATATAAAATTAAACCATGATCATAATACAGTGTTGTTACCTAAAAAAAATAAATTAAATTACATTAAATTACATTAAATCAAATTTAAAAATGTTGCCTTGGCACCTAACTGAAATAAGTTGAAGTCGTAAAATTAAAATAAAATTAAATATAAATATTAAAAAATAATAAAAATGATAAGAGCACATAACAAAATTACTAAAATGAACATATAAAAATAAAAGCAAATTCAAAACTTGATGCACTATAAAAAGAAAAAAACTTAAGCTGAACTTAAACTGAATAAATAATACAAACTATAAGACATAAAAAACAGCAAAATAATAAAACCTTAATTAAAATGAAAACGGAAATTATGTAAAAAAAAAAAACAAATTCAAAATATGAATTAAAACTATAATAATAATAACTAACTATAACTGTAAAATAAAATAAATACTATTATAGTATCTCAATGAAACTAAAATATCACTGATTCAAAATATATACAATAATAGCACACAAATAATACTAAAATAGCACTGCATTTTTCGACAGAAAGAGGCGAAAATAAATAAAACAGCTGCAGGAGGACAGAATATCATAGACAAACCATCACCCATGATGACTCTCTTGGGCACAAAGGTTTTACACATCTTCATTTTTGTATATGCACTCATTTTCTGAATGGAAGAGCATTGCACAGTAACATTTATTCAATCGTTGTGGCATTTCACTGCTGTAATTTGAGGCATTTTTCAGATGACTGAAGTGTCAAAGGCAACCATTACAGATGATCCCTTTTTGAAAGTGATGTTTGCGTACCTTGCACTTCATTTGATGCAGTACTTCAAGTTACTCATTTCCTGTGTTGTTTGTTTTTTTAGTCAATTTCTCAGTCGCGGCACTGATTCATCTAACAGCATGACGGCATCCAGAAATCTGGAACATCTTATCTTGCTCAACAGAAAAAGCTTCGAAAATGCTTTTCGATTTACAAAAGTCCTCCCGAGCGCGTCTACTTAATCGACCTCGTGACATCAAATACATCACCGGTAATTATTTGTTAGCTTAAACAGGATAGATGTACGGTTCACTTGATTATATTTCAGTGAGGCTTTCATCAGTGTAGCTACTAGGACAATTAAACTTAACATGACAACCAACTAGTGAGCACATTTGAATTTTAATTTGATTTCCTTTTTAATGGTCTCTCAGGCTATACTGAACAATATTTCTGTAATTCATACATCATTGACCACTTTCTTTCATATTAGTCATCCAGCTGAAACAGTACTGGATTGCAATTTCTGATTTTGATTTATGGTTTATTACAGACGTTGAACATCTAGTTCCATCCAGCAGGCTTTTGAATCATGCATAATGAATTTACTAAACACATATATAAAAACGGCTCAATTTCCTATGCAATTCTGTATTAGACCACTTCAGTTTCTTTGGTCGGAGGACGAAGATCGATATGCAGCCCACAGATTCGTTCCTTATAGGTATCGTGAATCTTTTTCATTATTTATTTGTATAGAGAAATGTATACAATAATAATCCACTGCTTATTCATGTAAAACACTCACATACATTTCTGCATTCTTCTGCTAAACCTGCTACATTTGTTATTATGAACAAAGTTTAGTATTTTTCTATGATTTCTGAGATTTTACAGTGGACAAAGTAATAAAAGAAACTTTAGGATTTACATTCACATTCGTGCATTTGAAAGACACTTTTGTCCAAAGTGACTTATATTGATTGAAGGCGTAAAACAGTTACATTCCCTATATTAGGAATCGAATCCATGATTTAAAATTGATTGTATTTAGAGTGTATTGTAGTTGGTCAAATCTGTGATCTGCTCTGTCACTCATGTGCAGATCATTTTTCATCCCCTGTTGTCCTCTCACATCCACATACAGTATTTGTTTAGATCTGTTTTGACCTCTGTTCCACTGACAAATGGTGCTTGGTCTGTGCATATTTCTCTCCTGATTCAGATTAAACAACTTTTTTACTGGAGAAAGCAATATTATGGATAGAGGACTCGTATTTTAGCTGAAAGCAGTGGTTTGAAATTAAATTATCTTTTCACTTCACAAGACATTAACTGATGGACTGGAGTGGTGTGGATTATTGTGATGTTTTTATCAGCTGTTTGGACTCTCATTCCGACGGCACCCATTCACTGCAGAGCATCCATTGCTGAGAAAGTGATGTAGTGCTACGTTTCTCCAAATCTGTTCGAGGAAGAAACAAACTCATTTACCTGCTGGATGAACTGAGTATGAGTAAATTTTCAGCAAATTTTCATATTTGTGTGAACTGTATCTTTAATTTCATTGCCATACATATTGGCTCATGAAACAGTAGCCTACGAGTCATGATTGTTCGGACATTTCTAGAAAGGAAATTTAACGTCGACCTCTTGGTGCTTTAATTGATAACCCTGATCTGTATGAGCTTCTCATGAGCAGATCTTATTGCTAAACTAGTTTTAGCATCTCATTACACCTGTACGGGCAAAGGCCAGAAACGTAATCAGTGTAATAGCAGCTCTTTTAATTTAGCTGCCATCCCCACTTCATGTCTAAATGAGAATTTGGCCAAGCTAATTAAGGTGACTTATCTGAGTTATTATGCATATATTCATATCATAACCAATAAGATTAGCCTGTGCTACCAGTGGGACAAATTCATAATCCAATACAGTGGCATAGATATCGGTCAATTAAAGAATCAGTCAAAAAAGACTCATGAATCGATCATAAGTTATCCATTTATATCAAACAACTCGTGTACTGAATAATCAGAGCAGTTCTTGAAAGTCATTATGTATGTCCAACTTGAATTTTACTGAAAACCAATACAAGTTTACGGTAATGTGCATTAAGTCACCGTGAAATCAAGCCTGAACCCATTGATTTTCTTAAAGGAATAGTTCACCCAAAAATTAAATTTCCTGAAAATGTATTCTCATTCTACCTATCCAAGATGTAGATGAGTTTGTTTCTTCATCAGAACAGATTTGGAGAAATCTAGCTCACCACTGGATCCTCTGCAGTGAATGGGTGCCGTCAGAATGAGAGTCCAAACAGCTGATAAAAACATCACAATAACACAGTTAATGTCTTGTGAAGTGAAAATCTGCATGTTTGTAAGAAACAAATCCATCAAGATGATTTTGACTTCAAATCATAGCTAAAATACTAGTCCTCTATCCATAATATAGCTTTCTTCAGTGAAAAAGTCTTTTTTTTAATATATAAACACACAGTTTTTCACTTCACAGTATGTTATCTGATGGACTGGAGTGGTGGGGATTACTTGTGGATTATTGTGATGTTTTTTTCAGATGTTTGGACTCTCATTCTGACGGCACCCATTCACTGCAGAGCATCCATTGCTGAGCAAGTGATGTTTCTCCAAATCTGTTCTGAAGAAGAAATAAACTCATTTACATCTCGGATGGCCTGAGGATGAGAACATTTTGAGCAAATGTTAATTTTTTGAGAGAACTATTCCTTTAAATAATCTGCCATTTTGTTCCTTTACGAAACTGCCAAAACTTTTGTAAAAAGACTTTTATAATTGGGCTGAAAGACAACTGCTTCAGTTGGAAATGTTTTTTGCTCATAATTGAATGGCATGTCAGAGTTGTACAGTCGCTTTGTACTTTGGTCAAGACCTTTCCAGCAAGAATCCAGCAGCAGCAGCAATGAGCTGAGAGTCGGGCTGCGTTTGACACGGTCACTGCTTTAGCATGTGATGAATCTGCCCAGCAGTGATAAGGATTTATATACTGTAATATGCCAGTCCCTGAGATACGCTCCAGTGGGACCGTAAATGGATTTACTGATATGGATAAAGTCTGGCTTAGTGGAAAACAAAGAACAGAGAATGGTGTCATAACCTTACAAACTACTGAACCTTCTTTTCCAAGGTCAAAAGGGGTTGAATCTCACAAAACTATGACGCATATAATTATAACTTGACCACACATTTTATAATGTAACTCACATTTTACCCCCAAAATAAACAAATTATAAGAAAAACAAAACAAGAAATTATATTCTGCATAAAGAAAAAGAAAAAGTTTTTTTTAAGACCACATTTTCACCACAGTACTTTTCTCACTTCTGTAAAAACTTTGTTACAGTAAAATAATCATTAGGGCCATACAATTTGTAAAAGAAAACAGCATAAATTTAAGACTTAAAGATTATACCGAGATAAATATTTTCACATAATATAATTACAGTGCTGAGAATCTGGGGAAGAGTTAAATGTGTTTAAATGAGAGGAAAAATTGAAAAGAAAAAATAATTAAAATAAAGTAAAAATGGTTTCGTTTTTCTTATTTGATATCTGATTTGGAGGTGACTGTTAAATTTAGTTTATCATATTCTATTTTTATTTTGTCTGTGAGCTGTTGGCCTATGAGAATCACATAACTGATGCCCTCATTCTAGTGCTATGATCTTAAAATTGTCATCTTTTGTCTTTTTATATCCAAGAACTACTAAAATATTTATAGAAAGCAGTTGTTTACAGGTTAGATTTCATTTAAAAGCAGGAATATATCACAGCATTAAAGCTGGATCAGACTGAACAAGGGACCAAAGCAGAAACGCTTGTTTTCAGCTGTATGTCTTGTGGCATTAGTTTCTGTGAAACACAGATCCAGGCTGCTATTGCTTGTGTCTCCGTTTCACAGCTGCTGTTTCTGACAAGATGCTTTTGTTATGCTTGAGAAAACCATCTCTGCTTAGCTGTGCAGTTCTCGTCTGCTATGAGACAGAAAAAAACACATCGCAGGCATCCAATCTGCCGGATCGTCCAGTGCTGAAACATCAATTTACACTTGTGATACTTTGATCTGCAGTTTTTTGTATTTCCTTGCCTCTCAGACACCAGATTTCTTTGAAATCACGGTTAAAGAAACGGTGAAGCCAAAAATGAAAATTCATTCATTTATTCACCCTCATGTTGCTCCAAACCTGAATTTTCTTGCTTCTGTGGAACATGAAAGATGAATTTTTGATTCTGTCCATAAAAAAGAAAAAATGAACCAAAGCGGACTGGCTCTGTCAAGCACAATAAAACCAACATAACAGCATAAAAGCAACAGTAACAGCAACTTAAGTGTTCTGAATTATAAGCTTCCTGTGAGGCAGAGACTGAAACTTAATGTGTTATTTCATGAAATTGCATCTCTCTGCTGTAGCTCTCAAAACAGAGATATACTAGACACATCAAACCTGATGCACATTAAAATTTTCTTTAGAGACAAACTAAGGTACTGTACACTGCGAATAATAATAAAAAAAGAAGTCAAAGTTACCATTTAAAATTGCAGCTTAGGTTGCCAGAACGTTACCGTATAAAATATGGTAGCAAATTTACAGTAAAAATTTATATTTCATTAGGTGAGATCAAGTCAAGTCAAGTCAAGTCAAGTCAAGTCAAGTTGAGCTTTATTGTCATTCCGCTGCATGTGGGGACATACAGTGGAACGAAATGTCGTGCCTCACAGGACCACGGTGCTACATACATACAGACATACAACAACGAAGTAAAACACGATAAACTTACACACAACTACCTACTAACAGATTTTAACTATAAGTATACTATATATAAATGTTTACCCTATACAAACTAAAGATAAAAATATAAGAAATAAAAAATAGGAAACACAAACTATACAGATGCTTCACATAAATACTGTACATGTGCAGAGAGAAACATTTTGAGTCAAGCAGCTGGCTGGGGAACAGTACCAGATGATTAGCTGAGATAATGTTAATATACCAAACTACCAATATCTGCTTTTACCTTTACAATATACTGAAAACCACCTTAAAAACAATATGTGTACAAACGCCAATATGTGACCCTAGACCACAAAACCAGTCTTAAGTCACTGGGGTATATTTGTAGCAATAGCCAAAAATACATTGTATGGGTCAAAATGATCCATTTTTGTTTTATGCCAAAAATCATTAGGATATTAAGTAAAGATCATGTTTCATGAAGATATTTAGTAAATTTACTACTGAAAATATATCATAATTGAACTTTGATCAGTTATATGCATAGCTAAGAACTTCATTTTGACAAATTTAAAGGCCATTTTCTCAATATTTTGAGTTTTTTGCACCCTCAGATTCCAGATTTTCAAATAGTTGTATCTCGGCCAAATATTGTCCGATCCTAACAAACCATACATCAATGGAAAGCTTATTTATTCAGCTTTCAGATGATGCATAAATCTCAATTTTGAAAAATTGACACTTATGACTGGTTTTGTGGTCCAGGGTCACATATGGTAACACACATGACACTAGAATAATACAATAAATATTATATTTATAACAAAAGATGTAACTTAAAACCCTAATGTGCATAAGTGATATGAAAAAAATCAGAATCAATTTCAAATCAAATGTGAAATGTCACACAGGGAATTCTGGGAATGTATATTTACATTTTTTCACTGTAAATTATAAGATGATGTGTTCATTTTACTTCCAAAAACTTTATATTTACATGAAATGTCTCATACAGTTTTCACTGTACATATATAAGGGAATGTACTGTTGACAAATTAACACATTTTTACCATAACATTTTTACAGTCTTTTACCTTTAAAATTACAATCACGTTTTTACAGTGTAGTTTTTAAAACCTAAAGGGTTTCTTACCTTAAGTCAGAACCAATCCTACAGGATCCTAATGGAAATGTTCCTGTAATAATCAAGCATTTCACAGAGCAAAAACTGGATCTTACAACACATAGTTCCCAATAGGACTGTTATGAATATCATCGGATAAAATACATCTGTATATGCACCAGTCCATTATTCCAGTACAATAGCCTACATGAGGATTACACAATCTCCAATACGACTCTTCAGACTCAAATAAGAAGAAAAATGGTAAGGTCTTATTTTATTCTTATAGGGTTTTTTTACAATTCACATTAGGAGTGGTTCCATGAATGAAATAAATGATATTATAATATCCTAAATGTCCTATAAAAGAAAAAAGGTACAAAGCTGTCACTTGAGCAGTAATCTATAAGAGCTACATCTTTTTACCTTATTTACCCGTAAATGGCACATATTACCATAAATATACATAGGCCTATTAGTATTTTTAAAGTATATATTTAGCACCTAAAGTATAGGCTACATATTCGTACACTCTAAAGAATGCTGGGTTAAATACGACCCAGCGCTGGGTAAAATATGGAGGAACCCAGTGGTTGGGTTACTGCCCAGAAGGTTGGGTTAAACATTTAACGCAACTGTTGGTTGAAAACAACCCAGCATGTGTTCTGTCCAATATTTACCCAGCACTGGGTTTTTTAGAGTGTATTGAGAAGCCCCAGTGACAGTTTTGTACCTTTTTTTTTTCTCTGAGAGTTCAGGGATATAGGCCTACTGCACATATTAGAATATTATGAGTATTTTAACAAGCATACATAAAAAAAAAATACATTTAAAGGAACTGTACGTAAGATTTTTACCTTACAACATCAGTTTAAAGTCATTCTACATTGAGTGACTTATAATAAGACGAATGGCTTCTGTTTCTGTCCCAAGTGAAATTCTGCGAAAAAGGGCAAATTGCATGTGTACACATAGATAGCTTCCAGTTTTAGCTGTATCCCTTCTAGCCACCGCTATCCGCTGTAATTACAACAGTGAATTCCACTGAATTCCACAACTTAACTGCAGGGGGCTTCAAAGTCAAAAAATACACAAAACTACATACAGTAGCTTTAATACAAGTATTACATTCGTCTCGGTTATACTGACCTTAAAATTGAAGTTGAAATCTCAGAGTAAATAAACAGTATAATCACCCATCACTAATAAACAGAACTCACAGAACTTGCTGTACTTTGCACTTTCAGGAAACCGTAGCAACTGTGGCAATCAACGCCCTTAAAATTCACTCTAATATATCTTCTCAAACGCGTCCCTCATTACAGAGTCCCTCTAAAAAGTGTTTTCTGGTCTCAGCGGGTTCTGGCAGTCTAGTTTAGATCTGCTCTTGATAATGTCCCCAGTGCCAGGCCAGTGCCAGCTCTATACACCAGCCTGTGCCAGATTTCATATAAGCTCCACTCGGCGGGCCAGAATCCAGCATGAGGTACATCTCACGCTGACGGAAACGGAGAGCAGCTGCACGGTCATAATCATACTGTACATAAAGTCAACGTGACATCAAAAATGTCCCAGTTTACTTTGCTATTACATCTTATTGTGAATGATTCATCAGTACATATGATATGAACTAAAATGTGTGACTTTCATTAAATGTATTAACTTACATGGCTTCTGAAACAACCTTTTTTTATTATTGTAGTCAGTGTTTTCTACAATCCTACCAGTATTTAAAACAGTAACTTAATGGAAGTCAATCAATACTTTTTGGCTTTGGAATGAATTTTTTGGCTTTGGGCTGTTTTTCTTTTTTTTATTATCCCATGATGATTTAAAAAAAAAAAAAAAAAAAAAAAACTATACTGACGAAGACTGTTTTTGTTTGCTAAAAATACAGTAAAAGCAGTAATATTGTGAAAAATCAGTACAGTTTCGAATGACCATTTTCTGTGTGATTATATATTCAAATGTAATTTATTTTTGTGAGTCAAAGCTGAATTTTCTGTATCATTACTCCAGTTTTCAGTGTCACATGACCCTTCAGAAATTCAGAAAATTTCTTATTATAAATGCCGAAAACAGTTGTTTTCAGCATTTATATAAAAAAAACAGCATTTATTTAAAATAGAATTTTTTATAACAATGTAAAAGTGCTTACTGTTACTTTTCTTGCTGAATAAAAATATTAATTTATTTCAGGAGAAAATAAATATAAACCATAAAAATAAACCATTTTTGCAGCAGCTTTTATGAAACAATGCATGATGGTATTGCCTTCTCCACAACATATGCATCCAGTGCTGTCTAACTTTCTGAACAGTCTTCATGTCAGAAACACATTTATGATGCCTTGAAATGCTGCAGCTCAGCAGGTTTCAGAACAGAGCCTACAAATGCAAGTTTAATCGCAATAGTAGTAACAAGACGAGTGTTTGATGGAGCACCTGGAACATTTGGAGTTATTTATAGATGTCACTGTCGCCTCAACGTTCTCCGGAAAACACCATCATTAGACTTTCCATATTTAGACACCTATCATAGTCTGAGAGACACATCCAGAGGAATAGGATAGAAAAATATGAAAAACGAATCATGATACTGAGAAACACATGCAAAGAAATAGGCCGGTGCAAATTCAACAGTCTGAACAGTAAGAGATTTATTAGAATATGACTCCAGTTACACTTGATTCACACAATGCGCTTTGAACCTGAAGTTATTTACAGGGTTCTACAGCGTGCTACTACACACAGTTCCTGTGTCGAAGGCGAGGTCACCGGACATTCGGCCAATCAAAATAAAGGTCACATTCAAATGCCCTAATTACTGATCAGGTCAATTAACGGAACAGTTCACCAAAAAGCATCAGTTCAAGTCATTATTTACTCAAACCTTATGCCATTACAAAGCCATATGCAGTTATTCTCACACAATAACATCACATCATTTCATAATTTTCCTGTTGTTTTGAGAAAATATCAGCGTATGATTTGGACTGACATAAGGTGAGCAAATAAATGCCAGAAGCTTTATTATTTGGTGAATTACTCCTGTAAGTTTCTGAATATAACATTGCAAAACTACAGCAGTAATAGGGATATGAATGTATATACTTCAAAATCTATTCATTGTCAGAAAATAATGCTGTTGCAGATCTCTCAGGAACAAATGTTAGATCAAAAGTAGTAGTTGTGGAAAGGATCATTCTATTAATGTCATTCTTGTGTGCAAATTAAATTTCTCTTAAAGGTGAAGTGTGTTATTTCTATGGCACTAGTGGTACCAGACAGGTTTCCTAAACACTCCTACTGCCCCTTGTGTACTTTTCAGGGCAATCAATCTTCTAATTCAATTTACTTCTAGTTCTAGTTCAAGCAAAAGTTTACATAAAAATGAAAATTTGTTAAAAATGCATTCATCCTCAGGCCACAGCTTTTCACTTCACAAGATGTTAATTGATGGACTGGAGTGGTGTGGATTATTGTGATGTTTTTTGGACTCTCATATTGACGGCACCCATTCACTGCAGAGCATCCATTGCTGAGCAAGTGATATAATGCTAAATTTCTCCAAATCTGTTCTAAAGAAGAAATATGCTTGGATGGCCTGAGAGTGAGTAAATGTTCAGCAAATTTTCATTTTTGGGTGAACTATTTAATTAATATAAGATAAATTAACATAAGGAATTACACACTTTGCCTTTAAGTGTCATGGAGCCAGACTATAAAGACAGATCATTGGTTTTGGTCGGGGTACAAGAAATGCACTGTTATGCGATAAGCTGTGGCCATAAAGTGCTGCAGGGATGATTTTTGTAGGCCAGCCCAGAAGTTTGCATCACCCTGGTTCCCTCAACATAAACCCATTGAGATTTTTCCACTGGCTTTTGGATTATTGCAGAAAACAATCTCTGTAACCAAGAAAAGTTCCTACACGTTTTGTTCATCAAGATCTAAACAAATGAAAACAGCTTTATTAATTTTCAAGTCTAAATACAATCACCAAAAGTAAAAAGCTAATTATAAGCTATAAACAAACAACATGTTTGTATGAAGTCAGCGTCCCCACGACTTAGCCTCTGACGACCCTTTCAATCTTAAATACGTAAAAGTTGGAAAATTTGAGTGAATAGTTTGCAAGAAGATGATTATAAATGCAATGAGGCTGTGAAAGCAGACTAGAGAGTGTATCAGTTTACCTTCAATTTCCATTTAGACACTTGTTAGCAATCGCCTTAAGACAATTAAAAGTTTGTCAATAGAAGGTTTCACTGATGCATTTTAAGTCATAGAATAAAACATGTAAATATTTTGAGCTCATGTTCATCACAGACCTTATTTCAGACATTTAACTAAAAATCCATTCAAAAAATCAACAACAAAAAAAAAACACTGACTTCAGGACGATGAAACCGGAAATGCAAAAAATGCTCTGGTTTGAAGTCATTCCTGCAGCACTCTAGCCTTTATAACATTCACAGATTAATGATAAAAGAAAAACCTGCAAATATAAGTATTTTTTTTCCCTGTTTTTGCTCAGGCATTGCTCCAAAACCTTGTGAGCTGATTACATAGACAGCATTTAAGGCATCACAAGCTGTCGTCACAGCATCGTGCTTTTGTCGAACTCTGAAATCAATTGTTAATCGAGTTTCCTGTCTGCTTCACATGATGAATGCTATCTGTATGATGCACAAAGTTGCTGCCTATTTAGAGCGCACCAAATCAGTCACTAAGGGCTTAGAATGCTGCCTTAGAAGATAGCTGACTATGTAGGCGTTAGACAAGCAATGCAGCTCATTAGTTTTAGAACAGCGTCTGAGTGCAATACTGTTTCTGACTAACAGGCGGTTTTCACTCAACGGCCCTACAGCTTGACTTCTCAGAAGAATCACTCCTACAACGGGTGTAAAGAGCATCAAAAGTGAACATCATTAAGGTAAGTTCACAGTTTTCGTTGTCAGGTCCAATTTTAGAAAAACATTCGATTTTCAGAGAACACTGAGCTAGCTGAAACTGATTTGGCAATTCAAGTATACAGTATTATGATTAGTTATGATATAACAAGGCAAAGTATATATAATCACAATCAAAGAGAAAGCAGCTATGTACTATGATATAATCGTTTTAAGTGTTGTATTGGCATTAATACAGAACCAATCAGAAGGAAATAAAGTCACGTGTCACTATTCAAACAAAATCAGTAAACATCATTAATAGTGTCATTTTACTGTCCTCACATTGTACAATCAAAACCCCTCGACATTAAGGAATAACTCGCCTAAAAGTGAAAATTCTGTCAAACACCGATCTCACGGCAATTCGTACATATTTTACGAGGTGGCTAATTCGTACGAATTCATACGACCTCACTCGTACAAATTCATACGATTTTTGCCAAATCGTACGTATTTTACGAGTTGCCAATTCGTATGAATTTGTACGAATGACCTACACCTAACCCCGTCCCTAAACCTACCCGTCACTGGGGTTTAGACAAATCGTACTAAATCGTATGAGTGAGGTCGTACGAATTAGCCACCTCGTAAAATACGTACGAATTGCCGTGAGATAGCCTTGGTCAAACCTGTATGATGTTATTTTCTCTGTGAAATGCAAAAGGACAATTTTTGAAGAATTCTAAATGGCTTTGAACTTTTTTCCCTCTAAATTGCATATAAATATGCATTTGATCTATATATTCCCCATCTAAATTGCACCAAAAATTGGCAGTCCCAGGATTTTTGTTACCAGTTGCGTATTTGAAATGTTTCACTTAGCGCGCACATTATATAGACTACTTTTATTTTTTTTGTAAAAGGTCATCAAAAGCACAAAAAATCCATGGAAAAGCACACAAATTTTGATATGATATGAGATGAGATGAGGGCAACTACACAATGACAGACTTTTCATTTTTGTCCGAACTATTCCTTTAAGTTCTTATTGAACGCACGCATGAACTATATTTGAGCTATCTGACTATATCCCATTCCTTATAAAAAGGCATTGCACGGGCCCAAACATTCCAGCGATTTCCAAAGATAAATCCAACTCTTCTTTAAAACATTCTGTCGGCGTATTCATCGAAAAATAACTCTCGTTAAAATTCTCGTAATCATAGTAAAGTAAAAAATATAATGCGCTTAAACATAAAGCTTTCCCTTTAGTTGCTATTGCAATACCAGAAAAAGAAACAGACATAAGTACATTATATTCTGGACTATAAAACAAGGGTGCATCTCCGAGCCTTTAAGTAAGGCCATCTACTACATAACAAATCATTTAGTCAAGTTATAAATATTGACTACGGTAAATAAAAAAGACACATCAAATTGCAATCCTTAACTCTTTGTTGTGATATATTTTGATTGACATTCCAGGAAAGTCTAAGGCCGGTGGCTGAAATCAGACCTAATTACAGACCTCCGCAAATGAAGTCCCAAGTTTGTCCGAGTGAAACGAACACCATCTGACAGAAAAAAAATAGAAACCTCAAGACTTCATGGTGCAAATGGGCACTACGATGACCAGTATCACAGTGCAGGCGGCCGCAGCGATCAATGCACCGATTTTACACGCCTTGGCTCTGCGAAACTCCGCCTCCTTGCGCTTGAGCAGCGAATCGTAGCCCGGCGTGTAGATGTCCTCCATCCAGTACTCCAGATTGTTGGGGTTGAGCGACTCCTGGACCTGCAGGGGAACAGAAAAAGGTGAGAGGTCCTGCGAAGAAAGGCGTCTGTGTGGAGTGGACCGTGATTGTGCTGTGAAATGAAGGCTGTGGAAGATGAATGGAGCCCTCGTCCAGTCGCCTCGCTAACTGCAGACAGATTACTGAAGCAACACATTCCGTCGAGATGGAATTTTTCATCAAATTGCCATTTTAATTGAATACATGGTGAGCCGGTGAGGGGGAAATGAGAAAGAGGAAAGCGTGATACGACACTCGGTTCAGGATGAGAGAGAGAGATGTTCAGGTATGACAGCAGGGAAGATGGAAACAGTCAGACAAAAATAGCCAGAGCAGCTGAAGGGGACAGAACAACATTTTCTGAAGAAAGCACGAGTGGGGATTGTCTGCGCAGTAGTCACCATCAGGATGCTTGGGTGTTTTGGGCGGCTGCCAGCATGTTGCTATACGGTTGCTGAGTGGTTTTGATTAGTTTTTGGCGTGTTATGTAGTTGCTCTTGTAAGTTGCTGTCAGGGTTGTATGGTGTTTAGAGTTGAGTTGAGGTAGTAAACAGGATGCAGAATTGCAATTCAAATTTGAATCTAAGGAAGTATAACTGCAGGGGCGGTTCTAGACCCTTTTTAGATGGGCTTCAGGCCCCCTACTTGTCGTCTCAGCCCCCCTAAAAAATTATAATCAGCTATCTGAACTTCCTGCTTCCTCAGGAAACTTTATCATTGTCACTGGTTTATCAGTCTCATTGTGGTACTCATGCGCTGCGATAGATCATTAATGTGCGTGCACACATTTGAATGAAGCGCGCACACTGAGAAAAAAACAGAAAATCGTGCCATTGAAATGCACTTTCATGAGATCAGGTTAAAAAATGAGTTCACTTTTGCATCATCTTGAGCAAATACACACTATATTATGCCACAATGGCTGTCTTGACGAGTATCCAAGTAAACACAGTTGGTTACGTCTTAAACAAACAGATGACAAAATATTGGATGTGTGTCAGTATAACGGATCCATGCATTTCTTATATTAGGCTAATAATGTTAATCAAGCAACAAAAGAAAAACAGAGAATGACTCACTGCTCTTAACTAGCTATAAGCACAGTAAAATACAGTTTATTTAGGTCATTTGTATCATTGTAGCTAGTGGTCTCTCTAAGGGCTAAGCCCTCCTGAAGATGAAATCCTAGAACCTCCCCTGTATAACTGGTCATATTACTGTAACATAACATTTGAAGTTTCAAGGATTATAGAGCAGAGAGACAGACAGAATGCTAGAACAATAGATTAAATAATATGACAAAAAGAATGATACAACAAACAAACGAGTGACAAATAGAACTAATGATAGACAGACAGAACAAACAAATGGATATTCCAAAGACAGATAGAACAAACGACAGAAAGAACAGAAAATAAGAACAACAGATAGAACAATAGAACGAACATGTACGTACAAAAGATAGAACGAATGATAGAACGGACAAATGACTGATAGATAGAGTATTGCTCTTTAGATTGACAGAATGATGGAATAAATGACTGATAAAATAAACATATGTTAGATCAAAAGAAACAATAGTATGAATGATCAAATGATAGATAGAACGAATGATCAACTGATAGGACAGAAGCATAGAAAGAACTACGAAACGAGAGATAGAATTATTAAATGATAGACAGAACGACATAATCATAAATAGAATGATGGAACAATAGATAGAAGTACAGAATCACAGAATGACAAAACGAGAGATAGAATGACAGAATCATAAACGGAACAACAGAACGAGAGATAGAATGACAGAATCATAAATAGAATGACTGAAGGAACACTCTTAAAAATAAAGGTTCCAAAAGAGTGTTTTTGCAATGATGCCATAGAAGAACCATTCTTGGTTCCCCAAACCTTCCTTCCTAAAAAAAAAAAAAACTATTTTGAAGAACTTTTAAAAATCTAAAGAAGCTTTTTTGACTATAAAGAACCTTTTCTTCATTTGAAAGGTTCCATGGATGTTCAAGGTTCTTCATAGAACCACTGATGCCAATAAAGAACCTTTATTTTTAAGAGAGAATGAACAAACTATCAATCAAACAACAGACAGTACAAATGGATGATGATAGATAGATAGATAGATAGATAGATAGATAGATAGATAGATAGATAGATAGATAGATAGATAGATAGATAGAGCAATAGAATGAAAGATAGAATGAACAATAGATAGACAGACAGGATGGACAGAAGGTCGTAAGCGAAAGTGTGATTGACCGTAAACATTAATGTAGCTGTTCATATCAGCACAACAGATATCAGCAGCACTTTCAAGTGAAGAGCTCGCTTTATCAGGAATTTCAGGAAAAATCAATGTCTCCACATGAGAGGGTCAGCTCATTGATTCACAGAAATGTTTATGCTTTAATTGTGTCCCTGCACAGGGGCTATGGGATTCTAGCTTATAATAAGAACAACTTTAATGTCAAGCGAGCAGAGTCAAAGCTAACGAGCCAGAAGTCACTCAAAAATATCCAATGAAAATGACAGAGTACTCTGAAAGCTTGCTGCAGGCCTACAATTAAAGTACAGGTAAATATACATTCATTTCAGCAATCGACAGACACATTTCCAGCGATGTTTTCATCTGTTTTCCGCAGTAGTTAGCAGCACTACCACACCTCAGACTCAAATTATAACAATTTAGCTGTCAAAAATTGCTCATCCAAAATTTAAGAAATAAACAAACAAATAAATAAATACCTGTAATATTAATGTTTTTATTGAGTTGTTATTAAATAAATAAACAAATAAATAAATGAAAGACAAACTTAAACTGGGATTGAATGATTTGTCTAAGTAATATGTCATTATAAGATGTCCACCTAATGGTCCATTTAAAGTCAAGAGCATACTTTGCCTCTGCACCACTCTGCTGCCATTTTCCATGCCTCTAATAACCATCCTCCAGGCACCTTTGCAGCCAAAGTGCGTTAAATTTCACCATTTGTCACATGTGGATTGGTTCTGAATATCAGATGGCATTAATTTCAACGCTAACTGGCAGCAGGATGCCGCCACCAATGACACTTTCCTCCGCCAAACCGAGCACGTATAACTTCATGCACACTGAAGGTATTAACCATCGCTGTCTCCAATAAGCTCAGAGTAATCTTACATCAATACCAGCAGTGAGCAAGAAAGATAATCCGATTTTCTTGTGGAAAAAATCTCCATAATTTCATGCAAGAAGGAAAACAGCAATCACTAGTTGTAGAAGTGACCAAGTTTGTTGGCTGTGTCTCATTGTCAACTACATAATTTCACACAAAAATGAAAATTTGCTGACATTTTACTCACCCTCAGGCCATCCGAGATGTAGATGAGTTTGTTTCTTCATCTGAACAGATTTGGAGAAATTTCTTTTGAAGTGAAAAGCTGCTTGTTTGTAAGAGAGAAATCCATCACAAAGATGTTTTTAACTTCAAACCACTGCTTCCAGCTAAAATACGAGTCGACTAT
Source organism: Tor tambroides (assembly GCA_021397915.2). NCBI lineage: Eukaryota > Metazoa > Chordata > Actinopteri > Cypriniformes > Cyprinidae > Tor > Tor tambroides. The sequence goes on along the minus strand of JAFVLL020027106.1, from coordinate 15,227 downwards.
CCATAATGCTGCTTTCTCCAGTAAAAAACAAGCAAGCAAAAACAGTCCAAAACAGTTCATAAACAAATATGAAGGAAGCGTTATTATGGATTTTGGACTCATATTTTGGCCAAAAGCGACAGACTGAAGTTAAAAATGTCTTAATGATGGATTTGTTTGTCATAAACACGCTGCTTTTTGCTTCACAAGATGTTAATTGATGGACTGGAGTGGTGTGGATTATTGTGATGTTTTTATCAGCTGTTTGGGCTTTAATTCTGACGGCACCCATTCACTGCAGAGCATCCATTGCTGAGCAAGTGATGCAATGCTGCATTTCTCCAAATCTGTTCTGATGAAGAAACAAACTCCTCTACATCTTGGATGGCCATCTTAATAAAATGTTCATTTTGGGTGAACTGCTCCTTTAATTCACCATAGCCAGAAAAAAAAAATCTGCACAATTAGCAAGCCTTATTCAAACAAAATGACATTATAAAGACCACCATTAAAGCTATCATTTCATATTAATAATTTATTACATTATCATTGTCTACTTTCTTACAACACAATCAGTGATCTAGAGACTAATTAAACCCTAACAGAGCTGGCTTGTAAAGTTCCAGGGAATAAACACTAATGTTATTTTGCAAATTATGCATATTTAGAGATAAATCCTCAACAGCACCAAACTCTCCCGTGAGAAACCTGAGATTAATTATCTTATAAATTTCCCTCTCTGTAATTGCTATGGCAACAGAACTTTTACTAAGTCATCTTATGGGCCGTTCACACAGGACGTGTTCTTGTGTTGAGTCTGCACTGTTTTTTAATTGACTTGTACTTGTGAACACACACTTGTCAGTCTTTTTTGTAGTGTTAGGCTTCCCACACAGCTCAGAAATCAATCAAACAGAACACAAAGAAGAGCTGTGGCAATGGGCACTTGACACGTAAATGTGAAAGACTTAAAAAGAAATAAATACCTGCAATATTACTGTTTCAATTGTATTTTTTAATTTTAATATTAATATTATTAAATATATGAAATAAACAAATTAATAAATAAATAATATTAGTATTAAATGCATTAATTCATTCAAATTTGCATGTATGCAATAAATAATAAATAATTAAATACCTGTAATATTAATGTTATTTATTCATTTTCATTTTATTTTCATTTAATAGTAACATTCTTAAATATGTCAATCACATAAATAAATAATATTAATATTAAAGATATTTATTCAATTATTTAAGCCTTTCCCATTTGCAAGTAATTTAAATTATTGTTATTTATTCATTTACATTTTATTTTAATACTAATATTAATACATTTATTAAATAAGCATATCTAAATTATAGTAAGATTAAAGTTATTGATTTAATTAATTTGAATTACTTTTAATTAAAAAATTAAGAATTTCAAATAGTTAAATCTGATACTTCGTGTGTTTATAAATAAATAAATAAATGGTTAATTTACTTCACTTCAATGATGGACAGGACGAATTCAAATGCATTAAAATTAATTTTTAGATGTAGATGAAATTTTTGAAATTAGATGGCAAAAAACAATTAATTCATAAATGTTTTTAATGATTGCAACAATATCCAATAAGTGGCAGGCATCTGCAAAATAAATAAATAAATACTTACATGCAAATACAAAAAATCTCATTTTTGTGCAATTGCATCCTTGCTGCACAAATCCAAAAAAACTCTATGCTTTGTCAGCCTCATCTTGTTGTTCAAGGTTCGAAAGCGCTGTGCTGGGTCACTAAGAATCACTGGTTCATGGTATTGCTCAAGCTGCGTTCTGTCTTTTTGACATTTTCTGCCTTTTTTCTGCTCCTCTCATGCTATGGTTGGATAAGCAGGCCTTCAGAAAACCTACAGCCCTTGCAAATGGGCAAAATGAGAGATGCTCCCCTGCTTCGAGCCACGTTTCCATGCACTGGGGTGAACGTGTAACACAGATTTGATGCAAAGATGTAGGGCACATTTTAAAATTGCACCAGCCACCGAAGAGGTCAGCGATTTCTTTTTCTGTTCCATCTTATTTTTTACTTTGTTCAGTACAAGAACAGCTAGTTTTAAAGCCATCACTTACTTTTGTCAAAAAAAAAAAAAAAATACAGCACAGATTATGTTATTGAATGAAAGAAGCTTGCTGAGTGCTGTCTCCTACACTAAAGCCTTTTTATTGTGAGCCGTCTTCTATCAATGCGATTATGTCTGGAGATAGTGAAGACAGATAAACATCATCTGAAACAGACAACTGTAAGCCTTCATCTACAACAAGCGCACAACAGATGGTTTTAAAGCCAATGTGAATACAAAAGGACCCTTTTTGCTTTAATGCATGCTCCCGGTCTTTGCAATCTTTTATCGAAACACAAAGAATCAAAATCCCTCATATATTTTCAACTTTCAACAACTTGTTCTTGTTTACACCAATTAAAGCACCAACTTTTCACCTTTACATAAGGACTGATTCATTTCTGTGAATCCTTTGTTCGTATCAACAGATTCGGAAAACAATTCAGTGATTCTTTTACGACTCATCATGGCGTACATGCCTCTCTCATACTCACCAAAACGCTCCTATAAAGTTATTGTTACGTGTTAGTTCCTGTTTTTCCTTATTTGGTTTGTTTCCTGTTCTCATTAGTTCATTTGTCTAATTATCTTTCAGTCTGATCACCTGTGTTCTATTAATCATCTTGTTTGCTCCTTTGTTTCCTGTCCTTTATAAGCCTTCAGTTTCCGTATGTTCTTTGTCTCAGTTTAATGTTGATTAAAGGAATACGTGTGTTGATGCTACTTCGTTCTCCTGGCCTTTGTTTATCCTGACTACAACCACGTCCCGTGACAGAAACTGAGACCGAGACTGATTATGGAGATCACAGCGCACTTCGCCGTCCTGGCCCGCCAAGATCTCCCATTAGATGAGTTTGCGCAAGAGTTCAGCGGGCTCACCGTTTGGATGGGGCTTGACGACGCTATGCTCAACTCTTTGTTCTGTATCCGGGCCAACTACCATTGCCCCGTGGACCTCCCAGACACCACCGGACTCTGCTGGAGGGAAGGGATCCTCTGGTGTCTGGAGAGCGTCCAGCCCCGATCCAGAACCAGCCCGCCGCCAGCCACCACTGACCCAAGCCCGCCGCCGTTCATGGCTCACCCAAGCCCACTGTCGTCCGCGGCTCCGAAATCAAGCCTGCCGCCATTCGCGGCTCACTCAAGCTCGCCGGCACTTGCTCCAGTGCTTATGGATATGGCGCTACCCCCGGAGTTCTCTGCGCCTACCCTCACCCCAGAGTCTCCTTTGCCTCCGCTGGTCCCGTCCAGCCATCCGTCTCCTGAGGTCCCCATGTTGGCCAGCTCCGCTCCTCACAAGCGCCCTCCAGAGCCTGCTCCTCCAGAGAGCCCCCCTGATTTCCAAATTCTCCCCAAAAAAATTTTTTGGGGGGGGGGGCATATAGCCATGGCCATAGTGGCCGGGCCAAGAGCCAAGGCCACGGAGTCTCCTGATCCGCCATGGCTCCGCATGTCTCCCGATCCGCCATGGCTCCCCGAGTCTCCTGATCCGCCATGGCTCCCCGAGTCTCCTGATCCGCCATGGCTCCCCGAGTCTCCTGATCCGCCATGGAGGCCTCCCCAGTGTCCCTGTCCTGCACCGGCCTTCCCCCTGGTGGAACTGTTACGGCGCGGGACGTGCCTTCCGGGAGGGGGGAGTAACTGTTACGTGTTGATTCCTGTTTTTCCTTATTTGGTTTGTTTCCTGTTCTCATTAGTTTGTTTGTCTAATTATCTTTCAATCTGATCACCTGTGTTCTATTAATCATCTTGTTTGCTCCTTTGTTTCCTGTCCTTTATAAGCCTTCAGTTTCTGTATGTTCTTTGTCTCAGTTTAATGTTGATTAAAGGAATACGTGTGTTGATGCTACTTCGTTCTCCTGGCCTTTGTTTATCCTGACTACAACCACGTCCTGTGACAGTTATGTTGTTTGTTTTATTGATTAAGTTTTTTATTAATGAGAATGCTTATTGCAACTGCTTTTGCCACAGTTCATTTTGTTGTAGCAGCAGGCTACTAATGAATCATAACTTTAACTAGTTTTGCATTTACATTACACAATACTAAAATCCATGTAAATCATACACCTAAAAAGGTTAATAAAAGAAAATACAATTGTAAAAAGCAGTAAATAATACTCAGTTAAATGAGTCAGTGAGTTGACTCTATAAACAAATTGACCAGTCTTGTGTCTGAATGAATCTTTCAGAAACCAATTCATTGATTTTTGTAGTGATTCATATTACAAAATCTCACTAAAATTTTCCAGTAAAGCCATATATACACTGAAATTCCTATATGTTATGTTTTTGATATGTGTAGCCTATATATCACGTTTTTGTCATGAATCAGTTCATAAAAACATAGAATTTGCAATTGTATTTTATACATAATTTAATTTAGGTTACTCGCCTAAAAAGTTTTTTTGCTTGTTTTAATAAAATAAATGTTTGTAAAAAGCTGTAATAAATGATGTTATTTCCATATTTAACCATTCTTAATTAAATTAACTCTCAGACTGATTAAATCCAGTTTTGAACAAATCGTTTAATCTTAGGGTTAATGCATAAATCTTTCAGTAAACAATTCAGTGATTCTTTCACATCAGTGATTTACATGTCTGTCATAGCCTATAAAATATTGCTCTAAAGCCATATGTACATCCAAATTACTGTATATAATTTTTAACAAGGATTTTTACTACAATTTCTTGTCATTTTTGTTGCATCAGCTCTTAAGAACACATTTAATTTGATTTGCATAGGTCAGTTAGTTGACTCAAGAACATCTCACTCATTCAGTCCAATTAATGAACAACTGAATCATTCTACTGATTAATTTTTTTTTTTTTTTTTGGACAATGCAATCAAATCGTGGCCTACAGTTTTTTTTCATTGAATATCCAGTTTCACTCAGAAATACGTCAGATTTCAGAAATTAATTTGGATGTAAACAGTATAGTATGTTTTAAGACTGAACACAATAGACATAAAGAAGGAATGTTTTAACCTTCTCTCGCTCCTCATGAGAAATCAAGGTCAGTGAAACATTTTCATTTCCATGCAACAAAATGACGAATCTGTACTAAATAAAACTAAAAATTACATGCTTTTCAAAATGTCTCAAAATCACCCACATAAACAAATGACCTCATTTCTATATTAAATGTTTCTCAGTTAAATGACTCAAGAACCTCTCAGATTGATTCAATCCAAAATTGGATCAACTGACTCACTGAAATAATTAAAATCAAAACGCAATCATATTGCATACTACATTTATTCTCATCAAACATGCAGTTTCACTCAGAAATACTTCTGAGAAGCAAATTGGCTTGCGAACAGCATTTCATGTTGGCATTGAAACGAAGCCAAGGACCTGCAGTAATTGCACTGAGTCATTGACTGTCAACAATGAGTGATTTTAATAAGGATCATTAATATTTCACAGCACACAAGGTCACCTACTGCACCGACGACCTTCAGCCACATCACCTGCATGTGGCAGAGAAGCACTGATTGAAAGAAAATCGAAGCCGTCATTCCCATGAGCCTCAGCTTTTGAAGCTAATCCCACACACAGCAAAGCCTCAAAGAACAGAGAAAACGGACAAGATTGGCAAGGTTGCAATCACAGCCTCTCACCTGCAGGTCCAGAGCGCTGAGCTTGTTCTTGTCTCCTGAGTTGCGTTTGTACTCTTCGATGGTCCAGGAGGGCTGGGAGCGCTTGCCGTCGGCGAGGCCGGTCAGCCGCAGGTCCGTGTAGAGAGGGCTGCCCTTCACGTGAGACTTGACGGCGGGAGGGAAGTGGTGTGGGCTGAACACCTGCTCCACTAGGAAGGAGTCCTTGGGCGGCTTTGAAGAGCGGTGGGCCTGGTGGGCGTCATACTGACGATCTGTCTGTAGGGGAGAAACGGGAGGAAAGGTCACCGAGGAAGAAGCTTCGTATCTCTTCTGCTGATCTGAGGAGAACTTTAGATGCATTTTAAGACTGATGATACTGAAGACAAAACAAAAAAGAGGGTTTTAACCCTTTTTCACACCTCATGAGGAAATTAAACATTTCCAAACGATCCTCTGTAATGCAAACGTTAAAAAAAGCTGGTGAATATGTACTAATCAAAAATCTTCTTTCATGTTCAGCAGAAGAAAGAAACTCATAGAGATTGAACAACTTGAGACTGAGTAAATGATGACAGAATTTTAATTTTTGGTGAACTATACTTATATATATATATATATACATATAAGTATTAAACTCTGAAACATACAATACTGGTTGGATCTTTGTGAAAGAATTTTCTTATTTGATCAAAAACACAGTAAAATTGTGAAATATTATCACAATTTAAAATAACTGTTTTCTATTTGAATATGTTTTAAAATGTAATTTATTTCTGTGATGTAAAGCTGAATTTTCAGCATCATTACTCCAGTCTTCAGTGTCACATGATCCTTCAGAAATCATTCTAATACGCTGATTTGCTGCTCAAGAAAATGTATTATTATCAGTGTTGAAAACAGTTGTGATACTTCATATTTTTGTGGAAACCCCTTTAATCAGGATACTTTGATAAACAGAAAGTTTAAAAGAAGAGCATTTATTTTAAATAGAAATCTTTTGTAACATGAGGAAGCTTTTTTACTGTCACATTTGATCAATTTAATGTATTCTTGCTGAATAAAAGTATTAATCTCTTTAAAAAAATCTTACTGACACCAAACTTTTCAAAACTACTATAACATGAACTGCAAAAGTTTCTGCTACCAACATGAATTAAACTATAAGTCATATATGATATGTTTTTAAACAATACCACAACCGTAAACAATAGCATAAAGCACTTCTCAACTAGATAGTTTTCCCCAAAGGAAAAAAATTAAAAATACAGTCTTACTTTGAAGAAGACTAATATTGTAGAGACTTGAGAGTGGCACCTACTGCATTACATGTTAACAACTTATTTGAACTCATAAGCGGAATAGCAACCACTTATCAACTTCCTCCCAGCTAACAGGGAACGTTCTGACAAGGTTACAAATTATTGTTCACAGAATGTTTGTTCAAAATGTTCTGGTCTTTAATGCTCTCAAGACATTAGCACAAAAACAAAAGTTTGTACATCTAACGTTTTTTTTTTTTTAAATGTTATTGCTTGTTTCAAAACATTCAGGGAACATTCAAAAGTAACTTCACCATGATGTTCGCAAAATAATGTTCACTTCACAAGTTGAATGTTCACAAGAGCAAAAAAAAAAAGAAATCTAAAAACAGAATGTTTTGAACATTCAGAGAACATTCAGAAGTAACATTTTAAAAACCTTAATGATAATATTAGCAAAACATTCTCAGACTATATTTTTGTTAGTTGGGCTGGCAGACACCTAAAACACCCTAACATCATTAAGGCAACTTTTGCACAGGCAAACACCTCCTTTACTTCAGCAATTCAGAGTTATTTGACTTGTAGGCCAAAAACGAGCAGCCGAACAGCAGAGGAACACCAGGGGCCGATTCAAACACATCGCATCAGCTATAAGTCTCAGCAAAAAGCATGCTGGCGCTGCATGAGTCTAACTAATAAAGATACATATATATATACCGTGCAAGCAGTCTTGTTTGTGGAGCAGGAAATGTGTGTTTGTCTCAGTCCTTAGACTATTATAAAGAATAATATCTGAGTCAGGAGCTTATTCCTGTCCGGAGGGACACCGGAGTGCTGCAGCTTATGCAACCTGAAAGATTTGATTATCATGAACTGGGTCATTCTACAAAACGAGCGCCATTAGTGCGTAAAAAATAACTTTAATAATGAGCAGCTGATGCAGCTTGTACTATGTTTATACATTTTTCTAAACATAATTTAGTAACTTTGCAGTTTTTTCATGTATTTATTTTTTCCATTTTTTTTCATAAGGATGATATTTTTAGCTTGTTTCCATTTGTTGTATTAGTAAATAGGCACCGTATAAAACAGAAATATTGTTATGAACAGATTTCCCTTTCTAAATTAACTATCCCATAAATTGAACAAAAAAAAAAACGTTCTAATGACACAGCTATCCTTTCAAGAAGTCATTGTCAACCTGCACCATGATCTTATGATTAAAAAGTGCATTGTTGAACTATCAGAAATTTTAAGAAGCTAAAATGATTATATTTACAAAATATGTTTCACAAATGCAATACTAATTTGCATTCATAAAGTTTATATTTTTGCAACCACAGATTTGCAATCACAAATCTGCAATGGCATTTGTTGTGTGGATTTGTGACTATTTTGAGACTTTCTTTCCCAGACAGCAAGCAGTGTCGGCCCAGATCCGGCCCACATCTGGCCCGCATGGATTTCACACGGGCCAGATGTTGACCGGATCTGGGCCAAAACTATGTTGCTGTCTGGGTTACAAGAACCTGTTTACAAATTAGCACTTTTCTTTAGTTCTCTTCAGTCAATCAGATGTGAGTTTGAAGTCTAGCCAATTATTATAAACCTTGCTTAATGTTTTGAGGCATTTTGTAGTTTCACCACCTTCAGCAAAAAAAAAAAAAAAAAAAACAATGTGTTCACCATACAGCATATGTATCTATATAATTTATATCAGGTCCCAGACTTCACATTGGACATGCCCAAAAAAATGCCCTTAGACCAAACACTGAAATATACAATTACCTGCAGGTGATTTTGTGCCAAAATCCCACAGGGTTTGCCTGGAAAAGATAAGGAAAATGTTTTCTCTTCCATCAGGACAGACTGTGGCCTATTTTCTGGCTGTAACCCACCAGTTAGGGACTATATTATCTAAATTATGTTAATATAATTGCAGTATTCATGCTCTGCAATGTCATTTTTGTCTCTCTGCCTCCGTACAGTTTGTATCTCTTCTACAAAAACCCACCCACGTTCTTCTTGTTCTCTCTCTCGGCTAAAATTTAAGGTAAGGTGTTGTTCTGTCTGGCCTGAGCTAAGGTGAAAATTAAAAAAAGCCACAGGAGTGAGAGCCGAAGAGTGTAATGTTGATCCACCTCCTGTTTTCCAGCAGGGAAAGACTAATCAAACAACCACAGATGCAAATGAGGTAAGGCCAACTGAGAGAAGCAAAAATATTGTCTTTCTGATATTTATACGAAGTATAGGTTATTCCTCACCAGAAAGCAGCAGAAGTGATATAATATTTGCTGCAGGTCAGACTCATTGTCATACAGACGACTGTGACTCACTCAAGACTCAAATTTCATCATCTAACCACAAACCTTCTGTATTTATTTCTTCATACTGTAGCATAACCAACACATTACAAGTTATACATCAATGTATTGTGGCATTGCAGTAAACGAAAACTCTTTATTGCTGTTGTAAATTCATTAAGTGTAATCTCACTGAGCCACAATATCATTAGCGTTGTTGCTAAGTAAGAATCATTATTACAAGTGCTCATAATTAGCAGTGGTTTGAAACAATGTGAACTTTGAAGCACTGGCACATAGCTGTTTATGCAAAGGCAATATGTGCTGCTGATTTTAATTCAAGTTTAATCTAAAGTACTAAAATTACTAAAACAAACTTAAAATAAAGCTAAAAGGTTATATAAAAAAATCAAAAGCTAATAAACAAAAGCACATAACAAAATTACTATACTAAATACTATAATGGTATATAAACAATACTAAAATTAATTAATTGAAGTTTAAGTACTATATTTAAAATAAATATAAAGCTAAATAAAAATAAAATATTTTATCACCAAAAAGCAACAAACATAAAAGAGCATACAATTACTAAAACTAAAATTAAAATGAAAATTAAAACTATAAAATCAAAAGATAATTCAAAATATTAATAAATAATAAACTAAGTTGTTAATGTACTAAAACTGGAAAATAAATTAAAACTTTTTTTTTTTTTTAAACAAAGTACTAAACATAAAATAGCACATATAACAAAATCACTAAAAGCTAAAAAATAATATTTATGCAAAAAAAAAAAAAAACAATCTAATTAAAAAAATTAATAAATACTATTATAGTATAAAAATAATTTTAAAATATACTGAAAAATAAATGAAAGCTAAATAGAAATATTAAAAAAAACAAAGTGCTAAACATAACAAAAGTCCATAAAGCTACTAAAACTTAAACTAAAATTGAAAATGAAAACTAAAATTTATAAACATAAAAGCTGATTCAAAATTGTTAACAAATAATACTATAATTAGTATACAGATAACGCTAAAATACACTGTGCTTAACCAATCAGAAAACTTAGGTGACCAATTATCAAAACATTGGCAATCAACCACAACAACCTGTTGTGCCGGTGAGATTAGCACAGGAAACACCTTCACATTTGCAAATATATAGTCCTTAATTTTGTCATCTAAATCCATCAGCCTATTCAGAGCACCTCTCTTCAGTTTTAAGCTGAATCGGTACACATTCTTAATTAAAACCTCATTGAAGATAGCCTTCGAATGAAGCGACTAAAAGCACTGCTTGCTTATACTCTGCCAGCCAAATATTTAAAGTGTGCTTTTAGCTTGACCAGTACTGACATGAGCTTATCGCTTGTCTAGCTGGCACTTTTGTTTGGGCTTAAAGAAAAAAAAAATAAAATGTTTGCATTGCCCTTTATCAAGGGCACTTTGCGAGAAGGAACGGATGTTGTGCTAAGTGCCTCTCTGGAAATGACAGTTCTCTCGTATCTTCTGGCTTCACTGGCTGTGCTCTCGCATAAAGAAGTTGTGCTAAAAGGCTGGCGTAACAACTTCATGTGAATTAGAGGCTGGGTGATACAGACAGAAAGAAAATCAAAGAGAGCAACAGGATGCACACAGTAAGACTCACATTAACCCAGAAAAACATTTACCAAAACATTCACAGCTGAATAGATGTGTGGCAGACGAACTGTTTGCTTCGAACCCCATTGACAGCACTGATTTAAAAACATGAAAGCAATGCTTTTAAATGAAAGATTTGAAAGACAAAAAGTAAAAAAAAAAAAAAAACATTTAAAAAGCTTCCACATCACAAGTGTCAAGAAACGGAATTGCAGTTCTCTTCTGCTATTGGTCAGACAGAAAGATAGCTCCGCTCCAAAACTCACACCATTGGTCAGTGAGTCAATGTTGCTGTCAGGCTGTTTGAGAATCCCAAACTATCAGATTAATGTCTGATAGTGGCACAAAACACAAACTGCTTCCAGTTTTCAGGATCATTAACATATAAATGGCTTATTTATGGTCAACTAAACTCAAACTACACACCTCACCTTTAAATTAGGGTGACATCAAAAGGTACAGAGTGGTGAAAAGTGCAAGGCTGTTGTGTGATCTCATTAATGTGAATGAGGTTTGATTAGCCACCAGTTCCCTGTGCGACCATTCACTAAAATTAACTACAGCTTGGATCGTCCCAGAGCGCAGAGACTTTTGGCACTCGCGACTTCCCCAAAAAGATCAGAAGGGACGATACAGGAACTGGCAGGCATCTAACCAGGGCAATAAGCCAAGAAGACGAGAGCGAGAGGCAGAGGAGGAAAACTGAGAAAACATGAAAATATTCCCAAGACTAGAGAAGGGGAAAGTGATGCATGGATCGCACAGTCTGAAGAGAAGAGAAGAGAAGAGAAGAGAAGAGAAGAGAAGAGAAGAGAAGAGAAGAGAAGAGAAGAGAAGAGAAGAGAAGAGAAGAGAAGAGAAGAGAAGGACATTATAAGAATAAAAAATAACAGACAAACAAAACATCAGAAGAGGATGATGAAAATGAGAAGAATAGAATAGAATAGAATAGAATAGAATAGAATAGAACAGAATAGAAAGCAAAATAAGAAACAGAATGGAACAGAACAGAATACATTCCAAAAGGAATAAAAAAAGAACAAGGCACAAAATTATACTGTAGAACTGAATAGATCAAAATAGAACATATCAGAAAATAACTTGAAGACATTATAAATAAGAATAAAAAAAAACAAAATACGTCAGAAGAGAATAATGAAATTGAGAATAGAATAGAATAGAATAGAATAGAATAGAATAGAATAGAAACCAAAAGAAGAAACAGAACGGAACAGAACAGAATAAATACCAAAAAAGAATAGAATAGAATAGAATAGAACAGAATAGAATAGAAACCAAAAGAAGAAACAGAATGGAACGGAACAGAACAGAATAAATACCAAAATAGACTAGACTAGAATAGAATAGAATAGAATAGAATAGAATAGAATAGAAACCAAAAGAAGAAACAGAACGGAACAGAACAGAATAAATACCAGAATAGAATAGAATAGAATAGAATAGAACAAACAACAAAAGTAGAAGAGAGGAGAGAAATGTCATAGAATAGAACAAATAGACTGTATAAAATTGAACAAATAAACAACAAACAAAACCGAACTATAACATAAAATAAATAACACAAAACAGAACTAACAAATAAAAAGAGCAAGATATAACCATAACAGAACAGAATAAACAGCACAAATCAGAACAAGATAGAACCTTAACATGACATAACAAATTAACTAGCAGAGGAAATAAATAAAACAGAACAAAATAGAACTATAACATAACATGTAAAATAACATGACGTAAAACATAACATAAATAGCACAAAATAGAACCATAACGTAACATTTAACATAACTCATCACTGATAACCCTGTAAAAGCATGGTCTTGTTCCTGTTTTCCTCCTGCATGTAATCAGGAATGGAAACCCACACTCCATTACCCATAGAGAGTCAACTGTATCTAGCTTGCCTACTAAAGACTTAGGTCATGATATTCTTTCACTTCACTTTTATGTGGCATCCCATGCAAATGTCATCAGAAATAAATCACCAGAAACTGATTTCCTGCTTTTTTGACACCATGAGTCCTCCTACTTTCTTAAAGCAGTGTACAAAGAAACACATTCATCTGCCTTGCAGTATTCATGAAATCCTTGAGCTTGTTTACATAGCCTTTTCAATGCTGCAGAGCACTGAAGCTTCAGCCCATAGATGTGTCAACATATTAACTTGAGAGCTGGTAAATACTTTACAGGACCAATTTGCCACGAAATCCCTGTTCCTCTGGGGGGGATCGAATTAAAATTATTTGTCAGATTCTCTGTTGTGCCCTGCACTCAGTCTGTGCCCCCGTCTGGGCTAAAGTACAGCTAGATGTAGGGTAGAATAGGTAAATTGTGTGATAATTGCACCACAAGAGACCATGGCTGTATTATTAGAGATATGATATTAAAGCTAGATTGCTTCCAAAACAACATGCCTGCTTGTATTTTGGGAAGTGATTGAGGGTAATTGTGCATAACCACCTAGGGGTGTCAACCATTGCAAAACCACGCAAGGGTGTAGGAGAAATCTGACAACCTTCTCAGCCTGGTGCATGAACATCAAGTAGGTGACGTAACATTCTTCTAGTAGTCGTGACTGATTTGCTTAAAACCAGGTAAGTGGGCGCTAGCATGAATAGGTTTACCCCTTACCGATAGTGTGTTTGTTTATTCCATTGATTGTCAATGCTGGATTTTTGTCTTTGCACAGCAACCAAGCTCTTGAAACATAATGACTATTGCCTAAAAATGTTATACCCTAGTAATCAAAGAATGGAATATAATGGTAGATTTGCTAAAATGTGTCCCACAGCAGCTCATATGACAGACTAAATCCAACAGGATGCAATGTTGGGCACCAAGTCTTGATTTTACCATTGCCACAAGGTATAGACTGATCTACATCTCACTAACCTTACATGTATGCATTTCAAGTCAATTCATTTTAAGGCACTGTACACAATCAATGCTTTTTCAAAGCACCTTATTCAGAATATCAATTAGCTTTCAAAAAGTACATGTAATGTAGTATCAGTTCTGAGCTCAACATGGCGTAAGTCATTTCAGTCAATTCGTTGACAAAGTAAGACTTGTGTCCATTTTGGATTTAGACCAATGACTCTTGTGATCTAATTAGTCGGTTTTGCCAATCGGTCGGTAAAAAGAGATCCACCAATCTAGTGATTCAGTCTGTGTGATAGCAATGCAATGCAGAACCTGGGGTACAACGCTCATAACAGCAAATTCAACATGCAGTAAGGACAAAAAAAGTGCAGTATACAGGCTTGTTACCTCTCTGGATTTCCTATGTCTGTCCTTGCCTTCACTATGCCGGTCTCTTTCTTTCCCTTCTTCCCCTGTGTGCCCAGAGTAAGAAACAGTCCTCCAATCTCGAGGTGAGTTGGTGATGCTAGCCACTTTGGATTCAGTGGCGCTGTTCTCCTCGTTTAGTGACCTGGATGACCTGCGTGTGAAAATGCTCTTCTTTAAAGCTTTAACCCTCAGGCTTTCACTTCCATCAGCCTCCGAGCAGCACCACTCTGGACTTTTTTCCACCTTCATGTTGTGTCCAGTGGTGTGACACTGGAAAACGTGAGGCGAGAGGTTCGCGTCGGTCTTAATCTGTTCCACCTGGCCATTATCACTTGATTTCCCATTAGCCTCCGGTTCTTGAATTTTCTCATCCAGTCTAGTAAGCTTCGAGAGGACCTGAGAGATCTCCCCTCGCACCCCTGAAAGAGACTCGAGCTTCTTCTCAATCTCGCCAATCCTGAGTACCAGCTTGCAGACGCTCTCTTTGAGCTCATCGTCCGAGTTCTCCAGTGACTGGAAGAGGCGGTCGAGCTTGATCCCGGTTTTGCCCAGCTTGACAGTGTTGCGATCAGGTGAGCTGTCCCCGTCTGATTTCGTCACCTGAGACAGTGAGCCGTTGCTGTTGTAGCACGATGACTGCACAACTCCGAGAGAGTCGCAAACGCTCATGTCATCCAGAAAGCGAAAGATGTCACTGATATCATCGCTGACAATCTCAGAGTCTTCATCTGAGTGTTTGAATGGTGGCCTCTCTCCATATTTGTTGTGACTGGAGTAATCTTTCGCTTTCCTGCTTTCGGATTGTTCCGTCTGGGTCCCAACACTCATGCCATTGTCCACGTTGCTCGACTGTAATGATGGACAGTTGACGCTCCTGTCCTTGTACCTTTTCCCAACCTCTCTTTTCTCAACACTGGGTCCGCAAGCCACAGAAGACATCTCTTTTGTTTTGGTTCCATTGGACTTCTTGGGGAAACCTGAGGGAGAGGCAGTGGGCTTGTCCTTTGCACACT